>RJWT010013699.1:0-21595 GCA_004365215.1 Cuniculus paca | reverse complement strand
TCTCTAACGTCATCTCCTTCATCACTTTATCACCATTACTAACCAAAGAATCTGGGCATATAAGCAGCACTGGGTAAGAATAAATTTAATAAGTATATGATAAAGAAATCAGATCCAAAAGATGCCCAGTTGAATTGCTGTATCTTAATTAGCAACAACTGGGAAGATGAACATTAGTTTCTATTCTTGGTTAAGGAGGCAGTGAAATACGTAGTAAAGAACACAGGCTTTAGAATCAGGCTTAAAGTCAGACACCGACAGCAAAATTTGTTACCTTTATGACCTCAAGTTACTCAGATTCTTTAAAACAGAGTTTCATTATCTCTAAAATTATAATAACTATAATTGACATAAATCTGTTGTTTTAAGCATTAAATATTGATAAAAAATAAGCTACTATGAAGGAAAGACTTTTACTGTCTCTAAAGTTTCAATAACCGAGTCTGTGACTAGCACACAAGGTAGATTCACAGGAGAAAAAGTATACGAATTCACTGTGTGCATAGAGACATCGCAGGAAGGAGAATACCAACAAATTACTGGGATTCAGTGGCTTTTATGCCTTCTTCGTGGGAAAGAGTCTGGTGATGTAAGCAATTTAGGGCGGAATCAATGGTTTTGCAGGAAAATGTAAAGGACCTTAGAAGTATAAATGTAGTTTGCGACAAAGTTCATCAGGGTGTGGTGCTGACTTCTAACCTTCTTCTCTTGTGATATAAGCAAATATTCCTGGTTGACAAAACTCTCAGGGAGGGGACTCATGAGAATTGGGTTCCACTGGAAGGCTCTCCCTTTACGCAGGTAAGAGTTCAAAGAAAGCTTCTCCCTGCACCTGCTGTTTTTCAAATACAGTATATTCAGTCTGTACACCAAACAGTTCATTTTGGGAAGGCAGTTCCTGAATTCCTTTAAGATTCTGTCATATAGTAAGTAGCTCCCATTCTGCAAGGTCAGTCATGGCTTAATACCTCAAGCACTTTGAATCTGCCCATGCAGCTCTGTTTCTCCTATCCAACCAGAATCACTATTTCTGTTGTCTGTTTCTACCACCCTGTTTTCCATTGGCTACTTTTTTTTTCACTTCAGCACCACCACTCAGCCACTCTTCGAAACTTTACAGAAAGACTATTTTAATTATTTACAGTATTTAATTATTTATTAGCGAGTCTGTCTCATTATGTCCTGAGCTACTCATCTCCTGAAAGGTTGCTGGCCATGTCTACAGTTGCCTCTTTGGACACATGATCTGTGCAGTTATATGGAGCTCTGATTTGAGCAGAGCCAAGCTTGTTTCCATATTTGCTATTATCATCTTGCAATTTTAAATTTAAAAATCAGGCACCTCATTCTTGTTTGGTATTAATTCCTTCTACTATGTAGGCAGCCATGGCTGTGCCATCCCCTCGTTTGGCATACAGACATCTCATTTTCATTATCTACCAAACTAATCCTACTCATTGTGCACCAGCAATCAGGATATTTCACAACACGGCACAGTATCTTTCTCCTCAGATTTGTAAGCTGGGGAACAGTTCAGTAGATTTTTATTCTTTTGTTTCTTCACCCTTTCTGTAAATCTTTATTAAATGTTATCGTGGCTATAAAGATATGCACAGCACATTTTTGCCTGCTTCTCCAAACTTAGCTCATAAATCTCCCATCTACCTCTGCAACCAAACAGGCCAATATTACCCTCCTGTAATCTGCTTCCAAATCTTCTGCCTCTGACCTTTGCTCCTCTGTTTGATTTAAGCACTCCTCCTGCTTTTTGTATGGCTTAGCTGTTTTTCATATTTCAAGTTTGTCAAAATGAGTAAGCAAAAAAGATCATTTCTAATCCCTGTATATAAGATCAGTGTCTCCATTTTCTTCATGACACACTCTGTTTACTTCCTTCTTAATAATGCAACCAAAATTAGCATGAAAACAATTATTGTGAGTTACTAGGTGCTTCATATACATTAGTACATGTAATCTACACAACTGCACGAGACTGGCACTATTCTTTCCCGGCAGCAAGCCCAACGCTTACTCATTTCATTTTTACTCACTTACTTGGCCTATTTCACATGAGAGTGAGTTTAATAATGGCAATGACTGTGCCATCTTAGTTTACTGTTGCATGCCTCCCATTCTTCAAGTAGTAAGAATTCAATCATTTCTTATAGAATTAGTGAGTGCCTACCATGTGCAAGATCCCACTTTTGTGTATTTCCCAAATGATCAAGAAATCTGGGTGCTCCTTTCTTTCCTTAGTTTGTTGTTTACTACTGCTTCTAGTAAGTCTCTTACCTTAGACCAGATGCTTTCTTTTCTGTTAAAACTCTATCCACCTAACAAGGCCCATGTCAATATGAATTTTTCCAAAAGCCCTTTTATAATTAATCTGCTTTCAACTCCTTCCCAGAAAGGCTTTCATTGATCCTTGGTTAATTCCCTGCAGAATTTTCTTAGCATATCACACTTCTCTTACATCTTGCTTTCTAATAGAACTGTTTTTGTATTGATTCCTCTATGTAAGTGATACATTATCTCTTTATCTTTGTTTTTAGTGAAGTCCTATGAAGTGTTCTATTCACATTATGGAATTAATATATTTTTATTAATTTGAACTTTTCACCAATATCCACATTTTGAGTGCTCTCAGTAATCATCTCCAAGCCTCAAATAATCCTAAATCATCAGGTACCAACGTATCCAACTACATTCTAATTGTACTTGAATCTACCTGAGAGGTAGAGATTTATGTGAAGGTGATTAAGAAGTCTGATGTTTTCCTCTTTTCTATTTTGAGAAATCTGTGCCAATATATCTTTTCTTAAGGGTTCCAAGAAGCTAACTAAATTCAGTTGTCTATAACTAACAACTAAATTTAGTTGTCTATATAAGAAAAACATACAATGCCAACCAGCAAGACAGAGGAGATAGACACATGTCTTAGTCTGCTTTCCAGGTGCTGGTACCAATACACACTACCCACAAGTCAGAGAACAAGACGCTAATTCCACTCATGGTTTCAGGGGACTCAGTCCATGGGAAGCAGACTCCAAGGAAGAACATTGTGGTGGAAGGGTGTGGTAAGGTGAACCTGCTTAGCTCTTTCTGACCGGGAAGTAGAGCTGGGGAACCGTGCCAGAACAGAAGGGCCAAGACCATACATAGTACCGTAAGTCACATCTTCCTAATCTACACAGTAATGCCCTTAAATGTGCTTTACTAATTCCCTGGGCCTTTTTAAGCCAATCAAGGAGACATAATCAAGTAACCTTCATAATCAAAGTTAACCCTCAAAACATGGTATTTAGATGTGTAAATATCACCTCATATCTGGGAAGTTTGATAAATTACATCATCTACTGATTTCCCAGTTTTTACATTTGACTTATCAAGAAAATAATCACAGAGTTGTTATGAAGGTTAGAGACAGAAATATAAACCAATATGTTGGATATTAAATGTTAAAATTTTAATTGAAACAGACTTCTTAGTGTTGATATAGATTTCTGATTCAACATAGAGGACTGAGTGTATATGTTTATTTTCTCTCTTCTTTCCAAAAATGATACCAAGGGATTGTTTAAAACAAATTGTTTTGAGGACAGAACAGAATGGGAGTAGAGTGATGAGATTTGAAGTGAAGAGAATTGAAAGAAGCTGAGGAGAGAAAATTATAAGATAAAATCTTTAAAACATCACCGAAGATAAGGTCAAGGTGAGGGGAGTCAGGTTAATATGAAAATTCTTGGAACAGATGATAGATGGTAGAGGGAAAGAGCATAAAAAGGAAATGCCATCCAGGCTCTTTCTTTTTTTCACTGTTATGTGCAAAATTGTTATTTTTAAAAATTTTACTTTATAGAGGAAAAAAACAAAACAAAAAATGAGACACACAAACAACAACAACAACAAAAAAAAACCCAAACAATAACAATATAGACTTTCAAAACAAGATAGGAATTTAACAATGGTTATATTGCATATTGCTATCTTCAAAAGACTTGCTTAGATTACCAGATATAGACATGAAACATTGACCTAAACATACAAGTCTTAACAGTTCTTTTCCAAGAACTAATAGAATTAGTAATATAATCATCTTAGCTATTTTATGTATATATAAACAAACATATCTTTTTCCTTTTCCCTTCCTTCTTTTCTTCTTTCTCCTATCCCAGTTATCTTCCCTGTTGAGTAGTTTCTTACCCTTTCACAATATCTACTGTAGATTTTGGATCTCATTTACTCTTTCAGTTTCTTACACTAGGGAAACAGTATGGTATTCACATATGTGAGTCTGATTTATTTCACTTATGAGTATGGTCTCAGGTCAAACCCATTTACCTATATATAAAAGCCTCAATGCAATCCTTCTTTGTAACTGAGTAGTACTCCACTGCATAAAAATACCACATCTTTTTTTATTCATTCCTAGGTTAATGAGCAATTGGGTTGTTTCCAAGATTTGGCTATTATAAATTGTGCTGCTATAAACATGTGTGCACATATATCACTGTGGTATAATGTTTTCAGTTCTTCTGGGAAAATGCCCAGAAGCAGGATACCTGGGTCAAATGGGACCTCTAACTCTAGCTTTTTGAAGAATTTCCACTGATTTCCACAGTGGTTTCACCAGCTTACACTTACACTCCCACCAACAGTGTAAAAGAGTTCCTTTTTCTCCACAGCCTCTCCAGCATTTGTTACTGGTGGATTTCTTGATCCTGGTCATTCTTTCTGGAGTAAGATGGAATCTCAGTATTCTAATTTGCATTTCTTTAATGACCAATGATCCTGAACATTTTTTCATGTATTTGACATTTGTATTTCTTCATCTGAGAAGTGTGTATTCATCTCAGATGCCCATTTTTGGATTCAGTCTTTGAATATTGGGGGCTCAATCTTTTTTAATTCTTTATATGCTCTAGATAGAAGTTCTTTATCTGAGGGAGAGTTGTTAAGATTTGTTTTCCAATTCTTGGGTTTTCTTTTCACTCTGGAGATTTCTTTTGACATGCAAAAACTTTTTAATAAGACAAGATCCCAGTTGTTGATTCTTGGAAGTATTTCTCGTGCAGTTTGATTTTTGTTCATGAACTCTTGACCAACCCCTATGTCTTCAAGATTTCAACCTACTTTGTCTACTGGCAGATTTAGTGTGTCTGTTTTAATATTTAGATCTTAGATCCATTTTGACTTTAGTTTAGTGCACAGTGATAGATATAGAGCTAGTTTTTGGCATATGGAAAGTCAATTTTTCCAGCATCAATTATTAAAGAAACTGTCATTCTTCCTGTGAATTTGTTTGGTCCCTTTGTCAAAGATAAGGTGGCTGAGTATGTTTGTAGTTGTGACTGTATCTTCTAACCTATTACATTGATCTTCAGGTCTGTTTTTTGCCAGTACCATACTGATTTTATCACAGTAGCTTTGTAGTATAATTTTAAGTCAGGGATTGAGATGCCTCCTTGTATTACCCTTGTTGTCCAGAATTGCCTTTCCTATTCTAGGTCTCTTCTGGTTCCACAGGAATTTTAGGAATGATTTCTCTAAACTGTGAGGTATGCTAATGGTATTTTGATTAGAATTGCATTAAATCTGTATAACAATTTTGGGAGAATGGCCATTTTCACAGTGTTTGTTCTTCCTATCCATGAACAAGGAATGTCTTTCCATTTTCTGAAATCCTCTATTTTTTCAGAGTAATGCAATTTTCAATGTATAGATCTTTTACTTTTTTTGTTAGATTGATTCCTAAGTATTTCACTTTTTTGGGTACTATTGTGAAGGGTGTGGTTTCCCTTATTTCTCTCTTGGTGACTTTGTTGTTTGTATACAGGAATGCTATTGATTTTTGAGTGTTGACTTTGTATCTAGCTACATTACTGAGTTTGGTTATTAGATCTAAAAGTCTTTCAGTGGAGTTTTGGGGGTCTTCTATGTAGAATATCGTATCACCCACAAATAATAATTTAACTTCTTCCTTTCCTAGCCTTATTCCTTTTATTTCTCTCTTGTCTAATTGCTCTGGCTAGTGTTTCCAGAACTATATTGAATAGGAGTGGTGATAGCTAATATCCTTGTCTTGTTCCTGATTTTAGAGTGAAAACTTCCAGTTTTTGTCCGTTTAGTATGACATTGGCTGTTGGTTTGTCATAGATGGCTTTTATTAGACTGAGGTAAAGATCTATTCTGATTTTCCATAGGGTTTTTATCATGAATGAATGTTGGATTTTGTCAAAAGCTTTTTCTTCATCTATTGAGATGATCATGTGATTTTTGCCTTTGCCTCTGTTGATACGGTGTATTATGTTCATAGATTTGCATGTATTAAACCACCCCTGCATTCCTGAAATGAATCCCAGTGGGTCATGGTATAGACTCTTCTTGATGACATGCTGCATTCTATTTGCCAGTATTTTACTGAGGATTTTTGCATCTACGTTCATTAAGGAGATTGACCCATGTAGTTCTCTTTTCTGGTTGGGTCTTTCTCTGGTTTTGGTATTAGGGTAATACTTGCTTCCAGGAATAAGTTAGGGAGAATTGCTTGCTTTTCAACTCTACTGAAGAGTTTGAGGAGCACTGGCATTAAGTCTTCCTTAAATTTCTTGTAAAATTTAGCAATGAATCCATCAGGACCTGAACTTTTCTCTGTTGGTAAGGTTCTAATTACATTTTCAATTTCCTTACCTGAAATTGGGTTATTCAGCAGTTTTGCATCTTCTTGATCCAGCTTTGGTAATTGATATGTTTCTAGGAATCTGTTCATTTCTTCTGTGTTATTGAACCTATGTGAGTAAAAGTTTTCAAAGTAGGTATTTATAATCTTCTGTATTCCCACAGGGTCTGTAGTGATTTCACCATTTTCATTCCTTATTGTATGAATTTGAGGTTTTTTTTCCATTTTTTTATAATGTTAGCTAGGGGCTTATTGATTTTATTCTTTCAAAGAACCAGCTCTTTGATTTGTTAATTCTTTGTTTTGTTTTCTTAGTCTCAATTGCATTAATTTCCACTCTGATCTTTATAATTTCCTCCCTTCTTTTGGATTTGGGTTTGACTTGCTCTTCTTTTTCTAGATGTTTCAGGTGTAGCATCAGATTGTTTGTGTTCATTCCATTTTCCTGATGTGGGCATTCACCACAATAAATTTCCCTCTGAGAATTACTTCCATTGCATCCCACAGGTTCCAGTAAGTTGTATTTGTATTTTCATTTGCTTGTAGATATTGTTTAATTTCTTCCTTAATTTCCTCTGTGACCTATTGATTATTCAGGAGGGTATTGGTTTGCATGTGTTTATGGAGTTTTTATGATTACTTTTGTCATTAATTTCCAATTTCATGGCACTATGGTTAGATAGTATGCATGGGATAATTTTGATTCCTTTGCATTTACTTAAGTTTATTCTATGGGCTAGTATATGGTCTATTCTAGAGAATGTACCACATGCAGCTGAGAAGAATGTGTATTCTGATGCTATTGGGTGGAACACTACACATCTACTAAGTTCACTTGTTCACAAGTTTGATTCAGTTGTTATTTCTTTGCTGATTTTTTTGTCTAGTTGATCTCTTTGTGACAACGGAGTGTTAAGGCTCCCCATTATGACTATATTATTGCTTGATTTTTCATGTCTATTAATATTTGTCTTACATAGTTGGGTGCTCCCATATTTGGTGCATATATATTTATGATTGTTATCTCTTCCATTTGAAGCTTTTCCCTAACAAGTATGTAGTGACCTTCTTTATCTCTTTTGATCATTCTTGGTTTGAAGTTTGCATTGTCTGCAAACAGAATTGCTACCCCTGCTTTTTTCTGGGTTGCTGTCACAAGGAGTATTGTTTTCTACTCTTTGACTTTCAGTCTACAAATTTCCTTTTGAGTTAAATGTGTTTCATGTATTCAACTATATTGTTGGATTTTGTTTCTTAATCCACTCTGCCAGTCTGTTTCTTTGGATTGGTGAATTGAAGCCATTTACATTAATGGTTATAACTGATATGTCTCGGCTTATCTTTGTCATGTTATCCTTCAGTTGTTGGTTCCCTACTTTTATCCCTCTGTTTAATTGCTTGTCCTGCTTGTTCATTGCTTGTTTTTTCTGCTGTTTTTCTTGGAATTATGGTCATTTCTCTCTCTTCCTAGAATATCTTTCAGTACCCTTGTAGGGTTGGTTGTGTTGTCATGAAGTTCTTCAGTTGTTGTCATAGAAGTATCTTATTTCTCCATTGATTTTGAAAGATAGTTTAGCAGGGTACCTCAATCTGGGCTGGGAATTGTTTTCTTTTAGTACTTGAAATACTTCACTCCATGCTTGTCTTGATGATTTATGTTGAGAAGTTTGTCATGATTCTGATGGGTTTTCCTTTATAGGTGATCTGTTTCCTTTCTCTAGTGGCTTTTAATATTCTGTTTTTATGCTGAATTACTGGGATCTTGATTATTATATGTTGAGGTATAGATTTATTTTGGTTATGGCTAATAGAGGTTTGTATGTCTCATTTATCTATATGTCAGATTCTTTTCCCATGTTTGGGAAATTTTCTGCTATTACGTCTGTAAATAGTCTTTATGTCATTTGTGTTGTCTCCTTCTTCATTGACAATTATCAGTCTAATATTGTTTCTCTTTGCGTCATCTTGCAGCTGTTTAATTGTTATTTACTGATTCCTGTTATTTTTAAGAGCTGTTTTCTTTCATGATCACTAGTCACAATCATGTCTTTGAGGTCTGAGAGTTTATCTTCAGTTTCATTCATGTGGTTTTGCCAGCTTTCAGTGAAATTTTTGTCTTCCTAAATATCTTCTTGAATCTGTTTCATGTATTCTAATTATTTACTGTATTGTTCATTCAAGGTTTCCATCACCTTCCAATTCTTATTTTTTTTGTCTATGACTTTGGATATACTCACCAATTCTTTCCTTATGTTTATCATTTCTGTTTTTACCTGAGTAATTATTTCTGACCTGATTTCCTTTACAGCTTCCTGGAGTAGTTTCCTTACTTTCCTTGCTATCATTTCAGAGATTTCAGGTGTGTGATTTCCAAATTCATCCATGACTATATCTCTTGTACTTGATCTGGATGGGCTGAAAGTTTGAGGTTGCATTTTGTTCTTTTGTTTTGGCATTTTCCTGAGTTCTTCTGAATTAGCCAAATGCCAAGTCCTAGTTGCTTTCCATTCTAGTGGGCTGTCCAGCAGCAGACCTCGCTGAGAGTTGCTGTTGGTTCCAGGTTGCTGAGTGCAGACACCTGGTCCCCAGGGGGCCTCACTGAAGGTTCCTAGATGACTTCAGTCTGCTGGACACAGGCTCCCAATCCCTATGGGCCTCAAAGATGGTTCCCAGGTGTGGATGGGTCATTGGGTGCAGACTCCCCGTCCTAGCAGGCCTCACCAAGGGTTCTCAGATGACTGCAAGTCACTGGGCACAGGCTCCCAATCCCTGCATGTCTCTGAGATGGTTTCTAGGTGTGGGTAGGTCACTGGGTGCAGCTTTCTAGTCCCCACGAGCCTCACAGAGGGTTTCTGGGTGTGGGCAGGTCACTAGGTACAGCAGGGTTCCTGGATGACTGTGGTCACTGGGCACAGACTGCCAGTCCCTGTGGGCCTCAGAGATGGTGTCCAGGTGTGGGCAGGCCACCATTCAGGTTCTGAGGGAGGACGCTTCCAGACTTTAAACCCCTTTAGCTGTCAATCATCAATTCGGTGCAAGCTTGGACTAAACATTTTCAGAGGCAACACACCAACATTTCTTAGGGAGTTGCTTGAGAATTCTCTTCATAAAAAAAAAAAGTTAAGCATGAAAAGAAAATGTGAATTCAGGAAGCAGAGGAAGCAAATCAGAAATAGTGAAGAACCAAAACAGCAATTGGGAGCAACTGGCCTGTATAAAACATAAACCAGAGAGTGAAGGACAAGGAAGGGAGATCTGCCAGATGTATGACATCGATGACATGGCATGAGTGATAACCAAGAAGAGCTTGGATGTACGGACAACACAGAGCACTCTAGAAAACTCAATTTTGAAAAATCCAGACACTGAAATAAAATTATGTTTGAAAAATTCTAAGAGGAAATTAGTGAGTTTCAAGAAAATTGAATGGGTTTTAATTATAATCCAGAATAAACAAGAAGCTGAAGACTTGACTTTTGGAAATATCTTTGTACTTTTCCTGGTGAGAAAACAGAAGGATTAACTAGCAGGAGGATCCACAAAACCAGGAAGGTCTGTTAAGTAAATATATGTGGCAAACCCTGATGTAGAATCATGATTAGTACTATTACTTTTTTAGCAAAATGGAAGTCATGATTTGAAACCATACAGGAAGAATAGAAATCCTAACACATAATTTGGCTTTTCAACAAGGAATATTGTCAGAGTTGTAATAATACAAACACCAGCAGCTTTCAACTTTTGAGAATCAAGCAATTGTAAGACACAGAAATATTGATTGTAGCTGCAGAACAGATAGCAGAGGTTTTCAAATTTACAACTTAAAAGTAAAACTGGATTGGCACAACTGGGTTGACTGAAAAGTGAGGATGAAAAGAGAGGAAAAAGAACAGATAAGGGAACTAATTTTCTTATCTGAGAAACTAAAGAGTGAACAGATACTAATAGTTAATGGAACAAAAAAATCAGTGTTAAGCATGGTACACACATACATTATTGATTGTGCAGATGACTGAAGAACTAAAATAGTAAAGTTAGTCAGGGGAGACAGATTTGGAGGGATTGGAAAATGAGCTAAATCTAATATACAGGAGTTGGACAGATGATGTCCACAGTTGATGAGAAAAAGTGACAAAACTAAACTACATGGAGGAGGAAACCTGTTAAAGTTGTTGACCCAGGAGGTAGGCCTGTATGAGAATGAATACATTCAGTATCTTTTCCTATAATCAGCCTTCTATGCTATTTGATTTTCATCCCTTTGCATGTGCTGTATAACTTAGATGAAATAATTAATAAAAAAAACTGAAGACATCAAACTGTGCTATGTAGAGCCAATGCTTCTTAGTAACAAAATTGAAATAATTTATAAAATAGTTTATATTACTGAAAATATGAAACATAAGACATTTTTGCATATTTCTAATTTATTTTGAAATGTGCTCTTCAAATGTGACAGTTTCTGCCTTGGGAGTTTATAATTTGAATAAAATATAAAATAAATTTACTAGAGTTCAGATAGGAGGGTATGTCCCTGGAGGGTCATGGTTTCTTGAGTTTGTTCTAGTGTTCAGTATTGGCTTAGCATCAGTCTCTTTTTGACAGGTTGTCACTGCAAAAGACTCAGAGAATAGCCTTGTTTATAAAAGCACTGAAGGGAAGTTACCTGCCTACAAAAAAGAAAGATAACTGTTCTCAACAAGCAGCGTACAGAAAAATGCACAAAAATGAGATTAGGAGGCTCCAAAGGGAAATTCCTGTTAGGTTTCTGGCATAAGCAAAACCAAAGATGATTTCTGCTATCAAACTAAACAGAGAACCATACCTAGATGGAGCATTAAAAACAGAGTCTTATTGCTTTTAACCTCAGGGCTCTTATTCTCCTTTTTGGCTAAAGCTACTGAAGTAAAGAGATTTGAGAAGCTTAAAATCTGTTTTGCCTTAGTTACTTCACACAGATTTCCTTCGAAACACTGGACTTTTTCCAAAAGAGCCTTTTCACTTCTTTCCCTATTAAGCATTCCTTAGATATGGCTATTATACTGTGGTTTCTGAACATACATACACAGTTTAAGCAATGAGGTATGTGTCTAATAAACTGGCACTAAAAAACCTACATTCACATGAATTTACCTCAGTAATTTGAACAAAAGCATATGGAGTCCCCATTTGCATGACATTTGAATCAATTCTTTGTTTTATATGCTGTATATAATCATGCAACTGAAGTCAGAATCATGGTTGAATTTTTAAATCTATAATCATTTTCTTCATGGAATAAAATTGTCACATTTTATCAAGATAACCTAGCTATCTCTATGGATTTGGAATTGCTATCTAGTCTCCTTTGCCAGAGGCCTCATCCTAAGTAAGAATTCCATTGACACTATCAGTAGGCAAGACCGAGCAGCCTTGCACTCTGGGGGCTGAGGCAGGAGGGTTGACAGTCGGAGCCCAGCCAGACAACTTAGCAGCTTAGGAACATAGTGATAGCCTGTCTGAAAATTTAAAAAATACTCAAAATAAAAAACAGGGTTGGAGATGTAGCTCAGTGAGAAGGCCCTGAGTTAAATTCACACTGCAAAAACAAAAGCATTCATGAACAGATATACTACATGTCCCTATATTGCTCAAAGAATCTACAAACTGTCATAATGTTCTATTGACATTTATGGTTTATTGTTAGAAATCTTTGGGGATGGAAACAGATTTGGTGTCGATTGTGTGTTTATGAGAAACGCTAGTGCACTGAATGACACAACAGGATCATTTTTAGAAAAATTTCCTCCTGCCCCAAGTGCAACCCCAGCCCGGCCAATTTAGTGACTTAGTGAGACCCTGTCTCAAAATAAAGAATAAAAAAAGCTGGAATGCAGCTCAACACAGAGGCCCTAGGATTAAGCCCTATTAACACACACACATGCACACACGCACACAAACACACACACTGTCCAAAGTACATGTAAGAGAAATGAATATGAACTGACACTTATGAGAAGAAATAGAAAAGTGGATTAGAACAGAGCAATTATTTTAGTAAAATGGTGCCAAGCTAATTTTTATGTGAAATTGTCACTTTCAGATTTTGTAGGTTTCATTTTGTTTCAAATTTTGTTTTCTATGTCTTCATAATATAGAATTCTAAATTATCATTTTAAGCAACTTTTCATCATGGTATAGTATAACCAGTTGGAAAATAAAATCCATTTCATTTTGAAGTTATCTATTCTTTTAATTTAGTAATACAAGCATCCTTACTTTAAATTACATATGCCTGACAAGGATATTTTCAGATCATATTGGTTTGGCAAATATTTTTCCTTTTTTTTCTTTTGAAAAGAATAGAACCAAACAAAATAAAACAGAAGAGAGTCAATCACAACAAAACAATGCACTTGGTACATGACTTCTAAACAGGGTAAAAAGCAATCAATAATGGCTACCGTAATGCCTCTTGTTATCTGCAATATAACTGCCCATACCATCAGGGATAAATAAAATCAAACAAAATAAAACAAAATGAGACCAGTAAAAAAGACAAAAACAAACAAAGCAGAACAATGTAAGCAATACAGAACTTCAAGATACTAGTAAAACAGCAGTGGCTACCATAAAGCTTCTTGTTATGTTCAGCAAATATTTTTCCTAAAGCAACTGAAAATCAGCTGTGTTAAGCATGGAAGGTACAAACATGAAGCAGAGAAACACAAAAAAGCAGAGAAACACTTTTGTTCATACATACTGCTAGGAAATTCATAGTAGACTCAGGAGAACCCATTTAGTTATGTTTTGAAAATCGTAATCCTCTTTGATACAGCATTTCCACAGATTTAGTTTAGGATACCAAAAATTCATAACATGACGCATTTATAATTCACCTCTGAATGAAAATGTGTGTTTGTGTGTGTGTGATTTTGCTACTCTCTAGAGAAATATACATAACATGATAGGAAAAGAGAAACCTGAGACAGTAGTTGAGAGAATTATTAAGAAAGGCTCTCAAGATAGGTAGGTGTCATGGTGTGAGCTTGAAATCTCAGCTATTTGGGAGGCAAAGGCTGTAAGATTATGAGTTCAAGGCATCTGAACAACATAATGAGGACCCTGCCCCTAAAAACAAAAGAAAGAAAGAGACAGACAGAGACAGAGAAAGAGAGCAGAAGGAAGGAATGAAAGGGGGCAGTAAGAAACAAAGAAAAAAGGCCTTCAGAGAACTATTGGGCAGAAATTACGTAAGACTCTGTCAGGAGAAGGAAAAGGTCATAGAGGAAAATATCACTATAATAAGAAGATAAGAGGGAAAAAGAAAACCTTCCCCAGACAAAGACTCCCACAGATTTAGTACTAGTAATCAAATTTTAAGGAAGCGGTGGGCATTTTATATAGCTGGTAGATTTTTTCCCTTTCATATAAATATAAAACTCTGAAACTCATTTCAAATATTCTCAGAAGTGTTGGGTGGGACAGAGAAGGGGAACAGAAGAACAAAAACAGGAGGCACAATAAGAGGATTAGGGGTCGTGAGAGCACACATATATCTTCAGACCTAGATCTTTCCTTCAGCCTGGTTTTATAAATGCTGGTGATAAACTGGGGGGAGAAGGGGTATTAGGGGATAGCAATAAGTTAGCCCAAGAATCCAATGGTATTGGTAAAACTCCATAGAATTCTATACTAAATAGGGTGAATGTTATTATATATACAGTATACTGAAGTAAACCTGGCTTTAAAAATAAAAATGAAATCAATTATCAGGAAAAATTTCACTGAGTCCACCAAGTTCCTGAAAATTCAACTTGTTATTTTACTAAGGTTAAAAGTAAATAATAAGTATGTATAATGAAATAATTTTAAACTTTGACTACTTTGAAGTTCGGACGTACCCAAAATATTCTGTTTTGATATGTGAGTTAGGGCATCATTCTTGCTCAACTCAAGCTTAACGAGGTTATAACTACCAGTTACTAAATGCTGCTAAGACAAACTTGGTACCTACTGCCTGTTGGTTAACTAATTGAGCATTACATGCAGTTAATTTAAACCAGCTCCTAAGCTTAAAGACAAAATTAGAAGAGTTTTTCTTTCCAAGAGTAAAGCAAACAGGAAAATGTTAGAGAATTTTTTTTCATTTTTTATTTTTCACTCACAGAAGCAATGGTGTCCCTTTCCTTTCTTTTCTATTACAGCCCATCTGGTAGAGTAAAATAAATATGTGATACCTTCATAAGTATTATAGTACATCTAACAGCTGGGATGATTCTTCAGTTCAAGAGCCCATTGCCATAGCTGAGGGATAAGAAAATTCAGCTGCTTTGATACTGCTTAAATCCTTAAAATACAGTCATAAGAATTTTACAACAAAAAATTCTATTAAAATGTTTTTTCTAAATTTAGTATTAAAATAATCTGTAGTAGAAAAATTAAAGATTTGTAGGCATGCTATCTAAATATATTCTAAAATCACTTCTCTATTAAAAGGCCCTATAAAGCACTATTCCTTGAAAGACACAAATTGTTAAAATTCAGTCAAGAAGAAATAGATAACATGAATGATTCTACATCTACTAAATAGATAAGAAATAGAATAAGATAATAAATAGATAAGAAATAAGAAATAGATAACATGAATGATTCTACATCTACTAAAAAAACTAAAGCTTTTCATCAAGTAAAATTCCAGGTCCAGATGGTTTTGCTGGCAAATTCTACCAAATATCTAAGGAAGGAATTATTACCACTATACATATTTTTTCCAGAAAAGTACAAGTGGAGAAAACACTTCCCTATATATTTTCTGAGACCACTATGACCCTAAAACCAAAACCAAGAAAATCAAGCACAAGAAAAATATAGACCAATGCGTCTCACAAACATATATCACTAACATATTCTAGAATTGTTAAATAGTCTCCAAACAGTCTTAGTAATTGCTAATATCCCATGGTATTATGTATACTTCAATTGTTTTCTCGACTATTGAAGGTTGCTTTTTTTATTCAAAATACTATGTACTTTTTCTAATAGTCAGATTTTGAATTGATCAAATCTCCCAAGAATTTATAATTGAAAATAAAGGAAAAAAAAAAAAAAGAAAGAAAAGAAAACAAAGGAAGCCTTGTGTACTAAGCCTGTCCCCATCTGGGAAGCACCACTCTGATGCCCTAGGTACTGAGCAAAGCTACAAACAGCTGGAGAATGAATCAAAAGAAGCTGCTAAGTTTTTATAACCACATTTCTAATATTACTCTAAATACACATTATTATTATTTATATGGTAGCAAATAACCTTTCAGTTCTCCTGGGCCTCGATTTCTTAACCCAGGACAATGCAATGAAACTAAATGCCACCCTACACAAGCAA
Source organism: Cuniculus paca (assembly GCA_004365215.1). NCBI lineage: Eukaryota > Metazoa > Chordata > Mammalia > Rodentia > Cuniculidae > Cuniculus > Cuniculus paca. The sequence continues at coordinate 5,555 of RJWT010013699.1, read as the reverse complement.
AAGGACTGTATTATAAGCCAGAAAGCCAAAACAACGACTCCTGGCAACAAAAACGCTGTCCTTTCACCTTCAAGTAAAGGGAGAAGCCTTTTGCTCCAGGGGAAGGCTCTTGGGGTCCTACTGCAGCCCTAGGGAATACAAACAAATGTATTCAGAGGAAAGACAAAAGTATGTCTTCATCTTTACTATCCAGGGAAAATTAAGTTTCCTCTCTTAATTTTTTATTTCTGTATTATTTAGAAGGGATTAGCTTGTGGATTCACTGGTAGTAGTGATGGTTTTACATTTTTCATAATTGTATTTGGTTAGAACTAAGTTCTGTGAACCCATATACTAATGAATAAAGACACAGCTATGCAGTCTTATTTCCTGGGTTCATATCCTAGTTTTGCTATTTCTTAGTCATCAATGAGTAAATGACTTAAACTGTGCTTCAGTTTCTTTTCTTTTTTCTTTTTCTTTTTTGCGGCACCAGGGATTGAACTCACAGCCTTACGCTTGCCAGGCAGGCACTTCAGTTTCTTTTTTTGTAAACTGTTTAATTGTTGTAACAGTACCTGTTTTGGGTGAAATTATGAACAGTCAAGGTGCTACTTGGAACAGTGCCTAACAGTGTAAACATTCAATGAAACTTAGAATCATGAGTTAATACAGTCTGTAATTATTAATACCTTCAGATAAACTTTTAAAACCATAATTTTCCTCCTTTAATATATTGAAAGTACAAGTGATTTTGGCACTGGGTTGGCATGCCTAGGTCAAGCAGACATGCTCGTGTCCTTTACAGCCACTTGAAGACACCCGCTGAAGTTAGTTTGCTAGCAAAGTTTTAAAGATACTGTTTTCTAACATTAAATATAATTACTTTAGAGTTGTGCTCTGAACTAGCTCTTACCAGCTCAAGAAGGTCAATTTTTCAATATTACCAGATATTTTTAAACTCTTGAGTAAAAGCCTATCTCAATTATTTTGGCTTTATAAAACGATCGGTACATTTTCTAACTTTGCCTGTACTCATTTACATGGCATATATCTTCTTTTCTTTCCAGTTATACACTTGAGGGATTCTGTCCTCTTCTTGATCAAATATAGTAAAATCATACACACACTATGAAATTTATTTCGAGTTTTTGAAAATGCTTTCAAATTATTATTTCTGCCATTTTTCTCAGTTTTAAACTTTTGTGTTTGTTTTACCTTCGCCTTCCTTCAGCTTTCCATTAACTTACTTCTGCTCCCACTTTCCTTTTTTATGTTTTGTTAAGTCCATGCTTGCCGCTCATAATGTTTCTATTCCTGTGTGGAGTAGGTACATGGACAGAACAGATCTTCATGCCTTTTTTAACCCACTTTCACTGCCATCCTATCTGCTTCCTCCATCTCTCAGTCTCCTTCCCATCTGACAAAGACCTGTCTCGCTACTTCTTGTTACCTTTTATTTTGCTCTTTGGGAAACCAGGCAATATTCAAGCCTGCATGTCTGATTTATGTCACTTAACATGTTTGCAATTTCTTTAGCTGAGTGGTCTGTTCATTGATTTTCACACTTTTTTGTTTAGTAAGAAAGTATGACTTCTTATATCTTTAAAGTACATATCGAATGATCAGAGGCATTTTATATTTATAATTCAGAGAATTAAGTATAACAGTGGTAGATAGTACATAATCAAAACCTGTGATATCTTCCACCCAATACATGTAAGTGTGAACAGTCACAATTCATCTTTAAAAATCAGTAGATTTCCCAAATGAGAAGCAACAAGTATGTTATTCAAAAGTCAAATGAATCAGCAAATCATGGTATGTCCATAGTGTAGAATATTATTCAATGAGCAAAAGGAATATACTCAGTCTGTGCAATGACAACATAGCTGAATCTTAAAAGCATCTTTAAATTAAAAAAAAAAAAAGATATTGCCAAGGGAAAGAACTGCTAAGTCAGAGGGCGTGCACTGCATCACTGCTCTGCTGGAACATGCAGCAAACCAGGATCGTAAAACTCAGCACCAGTAAAAAATTAAAGGAACCAAGTTTAAAATAAAGGAAGATGATTTATTTGAAGAAGAGGGGGAGGAGAAGATAGGCAGCTACTCAGAAGAGTAGGGGGCATCAGAAAGGCAAATACCCATGAGTCTTTGTCCTCAGCTTCCTTTTATTAAGACTGGTGTCTCTGCCCCATGTGAGCACGTGCAGCTTATAACAATCTGACTGGCTTTCTGGCTGTCTGACCAGGAAAATTTTGCCTCCATTCCCTGGGTCCTTTGATCCCTTGTTGGCCTTTTGCAATGGATAGGGCTGTGTGTGGGCTCATAGACGGACAGCTGAGAGTTAGAAACTGAGTACAGCCTGAATCTGGTACTGTAGTATATTGACCCTAGCATGAACATACACATCTATGAATAAAGGCATAGATATGTATCTTTAATATACTAAATCAGAGTTCTTAGGTGGTCACCCCTTGTCTCTTTACATTTTGTTGGGTGAGGGAATGGTTACCTTGATCTTCTCACGTTCCTGGCCACATCCCTGTTTTGCCTGTCAACTATTCAGGGTAAATTTTTATGTTAATTGTATTATGTGGCACCTTCTCTGTCTGGTTTCTCTTTACCTTTGTCCTTCTAATTGCTCCAGTCTCACTGCAGAGCCAAGAGCTGCCTTTCGTAAGATTTCCTATTAATTTCCTTAACAAAGCTTACTGAGGCCCTATTCTATTCTTTTTTCTGCCTACCACCCCCTATCCCTACAGGCTATTTATAAAACTCATGTGAAACTCTGGGGGAAAAAATGTGACGACAGTGATATAAAAGACATTCATGACTTTCAAGGATTCAGGTAGGAAAGAGAACTAGGGAAGCATGGGAAACATTTCAGGGTTGTGAACTCATCTTGCACAGTGTTGTAGTGCTCGATGTAGGACACTGTGCATTTGTCAGCATCCTTAGACTTCACAACACAAGGAACACCCCTCAAAACATAAATGCTGTTAAAAAAATCATTTGGGCAACCAGAAGATCACTTGGTGGAATACAAACTGTCCAAAGTAATCTGCTGTATTAAAGAAGTCAGAAGCATCCTTCATTGAAGGAGATGGAGAAAAAGAAGTCCTCATGAAAGGGACTTTGGCAACTATAAACCTAAGGACAAAATGAGCTGTATGTAAGTATTGTACTCCAGATGGCAGATTTATTTCCCTGGGGGCACAGATTAATAATTCTAAAGGCATAATACATGTATACTAGGATTAAATAAAGAATAGATGGTAGATGATGAAAATCTTGGCAGACAGATAACATGTAAGGACAGTAAAGAAGTACCGTAATTAAAAATCTTCCAACAACGAAAGCCCAGGACCAGATGTTCTCATTGCTGAATTACACCAAATATCCAAGACTAATTAGTACCAATATGTAATAAAATATTTTAAAAATTGATCCTATAAAAATAAAAAATATGGTGAATAAAATATGATCAAACACTTTGTTAGGCCAGCATTACCTTCATGGCTAAGCCAAAGACAACACAGAAAGAAAACTACACTGATATTAAAAAAGCCCTCAATGCAATATTAGCAAGCTGAATCCAACAACACATTAAAAGATTGTCCTCACTACAGAGTTTGACGTTTCCGTGTCTCACAAGACTGGTGTAATATATGTGAGTGAATTAATGTGCTATCTCACACTACATAATGAAAGAAAATAACCACATGGCCTTCTCAATTGACACAGAAAAAGCATCTGAGGAAGTTCAATATCCTTTCTTGATAAAATCTTAACAGTTTAGGGATAGAAGGAAAATTTCCTAACACAGTAAAGGTCACTTGAGTAAAACCCATGCCTACCATCATAATTAACAGAGAAAAACTAAAGTCCATAGTACGAGGAAGCTCATTGTCTCTGCTTCTGTTGGAAGTACCAGCAAGAGCAATCAGGTAAGTAAAATAAATAAAAGGCATACAAATCAAAAGGAAGATGTTAAGTTGCCCCTATCTGGATGGCATGGTTATACATGTAGAGGACTCTAGTCTCCACCAAAAAAAATTCTTAGAAGTGATACACAAATCCAATAAACTTCTGGGGTACAAAATCAGTATAAAAACCAGTATCAATTCTGTATACAAATAATGTTGTAGCTGAAAGAGAAGTCAAGAAGATACCAATCTTCAATAGCATAAAAAAATTTTAGGATTTAACCAAGAAAGTAAAAGAAAGCCCTGTACACTGAAAACTATAAAACACTGATGAAACTGAAAAAAAAAAATAGAAAAATATACCACATTTATAGAATGGAAGAGTTGATATTGTTAAAATATCCATCCTACCCAAAGTAATATACAGTCTTTATTAAAATTCCCATCATATCTTGTCATCTTAAAATTCATATTGAATCACACACACAAAAAAACCTGACTAGTCAAATCAATACTAAGAAAAGCAAAGTTAGAGTCATCACACTTCTTAATTTAAAATTACACTACAAAATACAGTGTAGTTGGTCATATTTCTCTGTGGTTCCACATCCATGGATTCAACAAATTGAAGATTTAAAATAAATTTTGAAAATTGCACCTGTACAGAACATGTAAGGACTATTTTTCTTGTCATTGTTACATAGACTTCTGTATTTACAAGGCTTTTGTAGCGTATTAACTATGAAAAGTACTTCACAGATGATATAAAGTACACAGAACACAAACCTAAGCTTTTAAGCAAGTACTGCACTATTTTTTGTTATACAGCTGCCTATCTGAAGGGATCCTGAAACAAATCACTCAGGGACATTAAGGAATGATGTGGCCAAAACACATAGCACTGCTATAAAACAGACACAAACTGGTAGTCAGATTCTTGCTGCCAAAACATCTGTGATCAAACACCTGAAAAAAGCTTTATTTTGAATCATGCTTGCAGAGGGTTTCAGTCCAATTGCTTTATCCCTCTGGCAAAGGGAAAATGTCATGGCAGAAAGGCATGGTAATGGGGAACCTGATCACCTGATGGCGGCCAAGACCAAGAGAAAGAAGGAAAGATCCAGAGAAGAAAGAAACAGGGACAAGGTGTAGTCTCCAAGTTCACGGCCCACATAACCTACTCCCTTACCAGTCCCCACCTCCTGAGTTCCCATGGCCTCCCAATAATGCTAGTGAATTATGATCTCATTGATGGATTAATTTGCTAATCCATTAACTCATTAATTAATCTCATTAATAGATTAATGAAGTTAGACCCTTCATGATTCAAACAAAAAAGCAGAATATATTTATTGAGAGCAGAATATATTTATTAAGAAAGCTCCTGTTGGAAAGAGACACAGCACGGGTCCCCAGTGGGATGCCCTCAATCAAATTTTGAACGTTTCACACATGAAACTTTGGGGGTACATTTAGATCTGAACCATAACACAGACCAGTGAAACACAAGAGAGATCCCAGAAAAAGTCCAAGCACATATGGTCACATAACTTTCAAGAAGGACAACAAAAGGCCAGGAAGAGGGAAGGAAAGCCAGGACACTGGAGTTCCATATGCAAAAGAATAAATTGGACTCTTTCACCTA
>RJWT010013698.1:0-21610 GCA_004365215.1 Cuniculus paca | reverse complement strand
TATGTCTTAAGACAGAGGAGAAAGGGTATATGGATTTGTGGCTGCTTAAATTTTTCTGGTGGAATTAAAAAAATAGTTAACAGCGTCAAACACCAGGAAATAGGTAGTTAAAAGAGATGTGTATCTTTCTTTTCTCCCCCCTTTTCATTTTATACTTTATGTATTATTTGAATCTTTACCATCCACCTAAATTTCTTTTCACAAATGAAATCAGAGAGTTTGGATTCTGATGTGCGATATGCCTCCTGTCTTTCATGCAAACTGCCCCCAAGATGGCAATGCAGTTACAGGTGGCCTGAAGGCCAGCTGTCCTTCCTGCTGGGAAGCAGGGGAACAGAGACAAGGGCTGACACTGTGCCACAGGAGGAAGACAGGCCTGGTGAGCTTGTTCGCAGGAGGGCAAGGCAGTCATGATGACAGAGGGCAGGTGACTCCCAGAGCCACCGCTGCTAAGCACTCCTGACCTACGTGGAAATGAACACTACACATATAGCCACTCAGGAGCCTCAGATAGGTTTCCTAACCAAACAACTGGGGGTTTCAATTTCTTCCAGGGGATGATTAAGATTAAGATTTTGAAAGAAAAGGGGGCATCTTCATTGATACCATCCATCATGTGCCAGGAGCACTTTGTACACAGAAAAGGTTGCTGCATTTAAACCTCCCGGAACCAGGCCTGTGGAACACAGCCGCTAGCTGGCTCCCCTGTGCAAACGCGCCCACCAAGGCTCAATGAAGCAGCCGACCAAGGCCACCCAGCTGGTAAATAACAAAGCTGCAGACCTAATTCAGACTCCAGCCTCCAGATCTGATTGACTGATCAATTTAACTTCAAGACGAAGGCAGCTGAGCTGCTAACATGCGTTTACCACTGACCTGCTTTACCCTGCTAAATGTCTCCCGTCCCTCCTGAGCCCAGGCAGGCCTCTCCTATTCATCTCCACATCCTCCAGGCCCAGTGCAGCACCTGGCACAACAGAGTCGTAACAAACTCTTACTGATTAAATGGGCAGACTGTGCATTACAGCAACTTCACAGGCTGCAGTTCCAGCAAGACACAGGCATCTTTCCCTGGGAGACAGGAAACACATGAAACTTTTCAAGTCAGGTTTAAATTACAACCTGAGTGGCAGGAAGAGAAATACCACACTGTATGAACAACTAGGTCCAACTCTTAAAAATCCAAAGATTTTTCCAATTAAGAGGGAAGGTCAAGAGTGTTGCTTCTGGCCTAAGCAGCCCCATCAATTTGACCCTGTACAAGTGCCAAGCAAATTTAAAATTTTAATTTAAAGTGGTAAATGCCTGGCAGAAGTGAAGTTCCTGGCATGTACATCTAAATCAACAGACCTAGTGAGAGGCAGAGGGGAAGGGAGACAAAGGGTCCCATGAATCAGGCAGTACACTCACATGTACATATGGATGCACACATACACATGCCTTGCCCACAATTCCACGCAACTCACACTGGAGAACAGCTGGTGATGAGAAAAGGGAAACAGCCAGAAGACAGAGCCTTAACTGTGAGAACACAGGGGAGATCACCTGGAGAGAAGAGCAGAAGACATGACCCACTCTCCTACGCAGTTAGCAAAAACAGCCAGACACACAACAGAGCTCAAGTCACAGTACGAACAGGAGGACGGCCCTGACAGAGGTGCAGTTTGTTTCCACCAGGAGCAGGGCACCTGATATGTTCCTGTCCTACAGAAGATACTACCCCACACCCAAACTGAAGATCTAAGCATGGGAGGAATTACTCTGAACTGAATTCTGACCAGGAAGGAAAATCTAGTAAGTTATGTTTAAAACCATGTGCGCACACACACACACACACACACACTCACTCTCTCTCTCTCTCTCTCTCTCTCTCTCTCTCTCTCTGGTTAGTAGAAACAATAATAACAAGAGTGCCACATTGGGAGGAAGTAACCTTGATAATTTAAGAGTTCAAAGGAGAGAAGAAAAAAAAACCTAGAAACAAAACCAATGGCTTAGCCTAGACACCAATATCCAATGTTAAGACAGTGAAGCAGCATCATCAATGATCCCCAAAAGAAATGTGTTTGGAAAGATCCAGACTGAACGTCTAACTGGTGAATTCTGCTGGTCCGACACAAAACCCTCCTGAAGAAGAAAGCGGGAGGCAACAGCCACAGGTCCAGCCACAGCAGAGGAAGAACTGAAGAATTTCAGATACCAAAGGATGTGTCCAAAGGCACAAGGCAACTGCCTGGAAGCCACGGCAGACCCCAAGGGAGGGGCACAGGCTCACAATACAGGAGAGGAAGAACTACCAGAAGCAAACAGCCAAAGCTGGAAGATGAACAGAGGGCTGGGGAGGTGTTCCCGTACAAAAAAGACACAGAATGGTGGGGGGTACATCTCCAATACACCCAGGTTTTCCATCAACAATGGTCTTCAGACTAGAACAAGCTAAACATTTAGTCACACAAGTGCCTTTGAGGACTTGTTTTGTTTTGTTTTGTTTTGTTTTTTGCCAGCATCAGATTGACTGATTTTTAAGCCTTTAAAAATCCAGGCTAGACCAAGAACCAACACGCCCTTCACACCACAAGACAGTTACAAGATGTCTGTCTTGGAAGAACCACAGCCCAGGATTCAGCAGAGCCTTGGGTGGGGCTCCAGAGAAGACCCCTGACAACTGCTCAGCAGCCCTGAGGCAGAGGAGCTGGGTCGCTCACTGGCTTAGGGACAGAACACACTGCCACCAGCCATTAGATCACTGCTGGGACCCTACAGCACACCAGCCACAGTGGGCTATTTCTAACACTGAAAACTCTAGAAAGTTGACTAAGAAAGCTATGAGGGCACCACAAGACCCTGTGTTCAACCCCCAGTACTGCCAAGGAGAGAAGGAGGAAAATGAGCCAAAACTGACCCCCATAAAAGTCCTATGTCAGGAATCAAAAAAATCATTCACAGTAGCATAGGAAGAGAACTTCCTCAACTCAGACCTGAATAGCATGAGCATGAGTGAGCACAAAGGCTCTGCCAGAAGCCAGACCACTGGGCAGGGGACACAGTGCCACCACCAACTAGCTGTGGGACGACCCAGGGCAAGTGTCCTAGCCTCCTTACACCTCCGGTATCCTTAGCTACAATTCAAGAATAATAGCAGTATCTACCGAATCAGGCTGCTGTTTAGGTAATAACGACAATGTAACTGCCTTTAGAATTGTTCCTAGCTCAATAAACATTTACTGTTTGTTATTGTTTGTGTTATTAAAAGCTGCTTCTAAGAAAAGGAAAGAGAAAGTATAGAGCATTGTGGTTATAAGCAAAAGTCTAAAATTAGACTGCCCCAATTTCAAACACCAGCTTTGAGCTTGGTAGGTTGCCTGGCCTTAACTTCACCGTCTAACTCTCCATTACCCTCATCCATTAAGGAACTAATGACCGTCTCTGGAAAAACACCCACTTTAGCACTTCATATTTCAAACTGGAAATAAAGTATCTATGCATAAAAGCCTGTAAAATAAATTACTGTACACCCTACCATAGGCTAATATGCAATTATCAAAAAAAGTGAGGTAGATCTAGATACACAGATACCAAAAGCCTTTAAATAGATATTTATGCAGGAAAAAAAAGTAAGTTGCAATTTGACATACATAATATGATCCTATTATTGTAAAAAAAAATTTTTTTGAGATAGGGTCTCATCCTATATAGTTCTCTAGCCTTGAATGCACTATGTATCCCAGGCTGGCCTCGAACTCACAGCGATCATCTGCCTCAGCATCACCACACCTGGCTTATAAAATGTTTTGAAAAAGCAAAGGAGAAAAACCAAAAGAAATGTGTGTGCATGTGTGTATATGTGTGTTGTGTCACCTTGGTTTGAACAGCCATGGGAAACCATAAAAATGGCTATGCAAAGCAATCTTCATCATCACTGGAAAAAATCGTAATAGTTTCATGACCTTTAAACTTTTTGTCAAAACATTATTAAAATACTGTCAAGTTAAAAATGAATAGTAAAGTGCATATTTAGTTACATAATAGTAACTAATAGGTTTGCATCTAGATCTCCTCCCAGAGCCTCATGTAGTGGGGCTTTTTTGGAGGTGGCTGAATCTAGGGTTTGTGATTGATTCGTAGAGCAATGTTGAGATTAAGGGTGCTGGGATTAAGAGTGGGTGACAGCTGGATCAGCCCACTGATTGGATTGACACCACCCTAATCCCAGTAGGTAAGGGACAGAAAGAGGCTTATCTTGCTCTCTTTTGTTGCTTTTGCCATTTTCCACTGCCATGAACTATTGCCCCTCTGCCATATGTCACCCCCTTTGGAGCCAGCAGATTGCATATTGAAACCTCTATAATCTCTAAGCTAAATAAACTTTTCCTTCCTTAACTTTGAGCATTGGGTATTTTGTCTCAGCAACAAGAAAAGTAACTAAGACAGTTACTGTATTTTGGGACATTCCAGACATTGAGAAAAAGTGCTTCACTTCCCCATGAAATTCCCATCCCGCGTCCTGTAGACAGTGCTTGCCACCTCACCATTTTGCAGCTGCTGAATGTGAACACCTTTCCTATGCTTTCACGTGCTCATGCTCCTCTGGATCAGCTTCTGACATTTTATCCCTTGTACTCTCATTACAGAGAAGCATCTCCGAGAATGTCGTTCTTGTCAAGTGTCTCCCTAGAGGCACCTCGCCTCTGTCAAAACCACCTTTCCCAATGATGTCTCTGTGCTACCACCTTCTCCAAGCTCCTCTGTCTGCACATGCAGAGCCCTGGACAGCAGCAGCATCCACACTCCTGTGGCCAGCTGTTTATTGTGTAATCCCATTACATTTGGCTCTGACTTCACTTCCAGCATTACTACTTTTTATTTCTTTGCTGAAATTTCATGCCACTGGCCAATTCCCTCTATGGATTGTCCACTTTTTATAAACCTTCACATGAATTTCCCAAGGAGATAAGGAGGCACCACAACTATACACCTTCCTGTCTGTGTGTGAGATGAACAGATAGGCAGAGACCAATTACTGGCTCTTAAAGAAGAAACAGGATTGGCCCGTGACCATTGTGAGCATCTGTTATATACACAGTGACTTGTGGACTGGGGCATTAACAGCAAGGTTCATACTCCATGCAATTACTCAGAGTTAATGTATCATGGCAAATGAAATTTGAGCAATGTTATTGGGGGACTGGCATTGTCTAATCCCTGGCAACTGAAATTCATGCATATTAGAACCATAAAAAAAGAAGAATGTACAAAGACCACAATCTGGAAGTACATGACTCTTTAATGACTCTTGACTACTGAAGTTTACCCTTTGGGAAGATCTGCACCTTCAAAACAGTTCTCAACCTGGGCTGATTTTGCCCTCAGGAGATGTTTGGTAATGTCAGTGAAATTTTTGATTTTCACAACTTCGGGGAACAATTAGACAACTTCAACTGGCATCTAGAGAGTAGAGGCAAGGAAAGCTGCTAATTCCTACAAGACACAAGACAACTTCCCCACCAAAAAAGACATATTTGAAGCAAAAAGTCAGTAGCATCAAAGCTAAAAAAATATGGCTGTAAACCAGAGCTTTTACTGAGTTGATGTTCATTCCTTTCTCATTAAGTGGTGGCAAAGATTAAATGAAGCAATGACAAGTAGAAAATACACAATCAACACTATAGTATCAGACATCAAGATTACTTCAAGCTAAGCATTTTAATACAACCTTAGATTTGTAGTACTTTTGACACTTACTCATGTGATCTGACACTGTAATGTGGCCACCAAAGAGTATCGCCTTTAGCTTGATGACAGATCAAGTAACCGGATCAAGGCAGGGATCCAAATCTATCCACACTCTGTGCTTACTTCTCACATGTCTAGAGTCCACATCTAGATCACTTCTAGATTCCAGCACTCAGTTCTAGGAAAGCCACTTGAAAAAAGAGCTCAAAACTTCCAAATGCTGAAATGTTTGGGAGTAAAATACACTGATGTCTCCAACTTACTATGAAATGCTTCCCCAAAATAAGACTGGACTATAAACAAACAGAGAGGCTGAAAGATGGAAGGAGCTTGATGAAACAAATACACAGTAAAAGGCAAATGGCAGAATCTACATGGTTGACCATATGGGCATTCACTGTACAGTTCTTTCAAGTTTGCCACAAGAGTGTAACAGACCTCAGAACCATGACCTGTGAAAAACAGTTCAATGAGCTGGGCCACTGGCCCGAAGGCGATACATCCTGAAGGAAGCTAAGGGACCGGGTATAATGAAAGTCCTCACATTCCACAGAGCTGTCACCGAAAACAGCCTTAATGGACCCATCCTACGTGGTACCTCAAGGGGATTCCAGGAGCTACTCCACCACAGCAGAAACCTTATAGGATGCTCAGCCCCCTCTCTCTTGTATCAGTAAAGCAGAAGAGTCCAGTGACCTCTCAAGACAAATTGAACTCTGGCTAAGGCATTCACCTAGATGAGCAAAACTAATAGTCACATTTTGAAGTGCAGAATATGTGAGAGCAGAGAGCCAGATAGGAAGAACAAGAAGCAAGAAGCCTCCTGCAACACAGCACTCACACTCCGAAGTAATTACCCAAGCAAAATGAAAACATTACATCCACAGAAAGACTGGTGCAAGAATGTTCCTTGGGCTTTATTCATCATAGTCAAACGCTGGAAACAACCCAAGTGCCCATCCACAGGAGAATGGATAACCAAATTATATTGTGTCAAGACAATGGAACACTATTCAGTGTAAAAAGAAGCAAAATAAGCAACCTTTGGACACCCCTCACACGAAAGAGTTCGTACTGATTATCCCGTTTATATGATGTTTCAAAATAGGGAAATCAAAACCATGGTGAAAACCACTCAGAATCATGATTTTCTCCAAGGGAATGGTCAGGAAGGAACACGGGGGAATTTATTAGAACAATGAAACTTTCTGTCCTGTGTGTTGCAGAAGTTTGACTTACGCACACGGAGACATGGGTCAAAACTCACCAAACGCTGTGATAACTAACATAAGAGTGCACACTTTAGTTGTACACATTTTGACACACCCAAAAAGACACATGCACAAATACTGAACTCTAATGAACGCTTACATATGCTGACATGTTTTCCCAAAGTAAGACTGGACCGTAGATGGAAGGAGGCTTGATAAATTAAATACACAATAAAAGGTGAGTTGCAGAATCTAGATGGCTGACTACATGGGTGTTCACTGTACAATTCTTTCGAGTTTGCCACATAGGTGAAATGTTTCACAATAAAACATTGTGGGGAAGAAGTGACAGCCAGTAGCAAGAACCAAAAAGGAAAGAAGAGGTTGTTGGAAGGTCATGGGAGGAGAATGCAAGGGGAAGAGAGGACATTTCAACCTGCACAGAGGCCTCTCAAGGACAGAACTGCAAAAGGCCAAGTCGACCTGGGAAGAAGCAGTATTGGCTAAGAAGAAACACCCATGAGGTTGATTTTCAGAACTCTGAGGTCATAAGCGCTCGTTCCCATGGGCCAGTTCCATCACTATGAGACTGTGTGTGGTCAGGGACAAATCCCTGCCCTTCTAGCCTTGGTTGAAGGGATCCATGCACAAGGAAGGGCTCAGGTAAAAGATTCCCTGCACTTTCCAGCTCTGAGCATCTACTCTTCACAGCACTCTGAAAACCACTTTTCTAGACAGGAACCAAAAATGTAGGTGCCAATCACAGCTCAGAGAGCTCCAGCAGGTTCAGACAGTTTCCATCCTTTCCACAAAGGCAAGAAGCCTGTTGTTTTGTCAATGTGTTCTCAAAGACAGAGCCTGGGTACAAGCGGCTCTTGACGTTCAACATGGGGATGATGTACTTGGTAGATTAGCCACAGCAAACACTCCCCTACCCCTACAGCCCCACACCCGTACCTAGCAGGCTTCTGAGACACACATTATGAAAACCGAAAAGAATAAAGGAGATATATCTGCTAGAAAAAAAGAATTCACTAATATTTGAAAAGTCCGATTTGAATAATTTTGAGATTACCTACTCTATCTCCCTCCGCCCCCAATGACACTGCCCATTTACATCTGACTGCATACAAGACTGATAATTTTCTAAGGTATGGTTTATCAATTTGATGGCCATATGCTTCAAAGACACACACACTGGAGTTTACCAAGTGAGAGAGAAGATGTCAGAAAGCAAAGCGGCCTATTTTAGCCCGGTTCTGCAGTTACCTTGCTGAGTACCTACAGACCCTGTCCCCTCCTCTGTACAAGCTGCCTCCTACTCTATTCCCTGGAAAAGCACAGGGAACCCAAGGAACCCCTCCCAGATTTCAGTACTTTCAGCCAGCCCCTTCTTTCCCAGTCTGTGTCACTCTGGTTTCCAAGGAAACCCAAGCATCTAGTACTTCTAGCCTCATCTTAAAGAGGCATACACATGTCTCTCAAGGCAAAGGCTATTACCTCACAAACTAACCTCCAGCAGGACTTCCTTCCCACCATTCTCCCTGGGAGGAGACAGAGGGTGGGCAGACTGCTTAGAAGTCAGGACTCTGAAATGGGGGCTCAGAGGAAGTTCAGGAAAGCCTGAGCATTGGGAAATCCCATTCTGCACCTGGAATAACTATAGCCAGTCACCGAGGGAAAATCTGGGATCCTCATCACATAGGACAACAGGACACCCTGTGAGGTCCAGATGTGTCACAGCTGCAAGAAAGGCCATGAGAGGAAATGGGAGCCCAGCAATGGTAGGACCTATGCAGTAAAGGAAAGTGACAGTAAAGCCACCCACCCAAGTTACATGCCTCCTACACACCAGAAGCACAAATGTCCACTCAGCTGATCCAGATGAAGGAAGGGCAGGTGAGGAGACAACTTGGACAGAAAGAGACATGGGATGGGGCTTAGAAACCACCCTGCCTTGGGCTGGGGATTTAACTCAGTGGCCTAAGTGCCTGCCTGGCAAGCATGAGGTCATGAGTTCGATCCCTGGTACCGCAAAAAATAAAAAAGTAATAATAATAATAATAAAAAGAAACCACCCTGCCTTCTAGTCTTGGGGCACAGCAGGTCAAAGACCTCAAGCCCAGCCAATGCCATGACTTAAAAAAACTGAAGATGTTTAAATAAGCATAGTCCTACCAAGGGATAAGAAAGAATTTCCATCATGATAGTTTGTCTAAAAGAGGACTGAGTCTCTTGCTGCAGCACGGATGAACCCCCAGCTGATAGAGGAAGGAGGAGTCCTCCCATCTTCCTTCGGGAGGGCACAGGCCTTCTCCACCCCCACGCCTCACCTCAGTGAGCTCAGAGGTTCCTGGCAAGGGTTTCCTCTCTAAAAGCCATAGCAAGTCCTAGGACGGGGTGAGGGTGGGTGCCGCTGGCCCCTCCAGAAATGCTGGGGCTCAGAAGTCTTTGTAGTCTTTGCACAACCTTTGCTGGCAGCAGTGGCTAATACTGCTGCTTCTCAAACCAAAACTTCTAGGGTGGAGGGGGGCATCTGGGGAACAGCATCTGCCCTTTGTCCTCTAACAAAGGGCAACCCCTCCTGGACTGCGTTTGCTCCTCCCCCATCTGAGAGATTGGGCCTTTGGCTGGAGCTGAAGAAAGGTAGGGAGCGGGCCAGAAGAGCTGGGAGACAGAGGACGCCTAGGCCTACTTCCTGCCAAGAACAGGCTAACCCCCTCCACCACTGTGGGAGGGTGGAGAGGAGGAAAGCTGTGTTAAAAATTAAATCAATCAATAAAGGAGGTAGGAGACAGGAAATCCTGGCTCCGTCTTCATTACACCAGTGTCTCCCAACACTGGAAGTGGACAATCCCCATGAAGAATGACTGATTCCCGCACTACATTCCTGTTTGTTCTCATTCCCAGTGTCCTTGGAAATAACCATGGCCACCAAAGCCATGCCAGAGGGGCCCTGAGGCCTGCAACAGGCCCTGGGAATTCCCTGGCCTGGGCCTGTTCCAAGTGAAGAATCCAGTGAGGCCTCCCAGGCATTTCTCAGGAAGCTGGCCATCTGGGGACCATTCATTCATACCTCGCTTCCATCATCAATGGTTTAAAAGCAATTCTAGCCAAGGCTCTCAAATACTAAAAACTACACCAACTTCAGTAAATCCACCTCACAATTAATTCTGAATTCTTCCTTAAATTTCAACCAAAATGACTTCATTTCAGCTCCCCCAGGTACTAGAGAGCTAAGTGCCTCTGCCCTGGGTCACCTCCCGGTAGAGAAGAAAGGAAATTTCCAACCCACCTGTGCTTCTTGCTAGTTGCCCCTCAAGAGCCCAGACAATCTCCCCCACAGAAAAGGAGAACACTGGGAGATAAGGGAGCTATAAATCTTGCTCCCCTCCACTTCACTTCCAGAATTAGCAAGCAGCTGCCTCAGGATCCCCAGCCCCTCCCTGCTCCAATACCCAGGAGCCCTGGGCTGCCCGGGTCTCAAGCAGGGATGGATGTCTGCTGACTACTCAATCACTCCCCACACTGCAAACCGCCACTTCCCAGGCATGACAGATGTAGCTGCTATTCAGTGCTTTCAAGCCAGGACAAAAGCTTCTCCAGAAGCACAAAGCCAACAGGGATGCAAACATGGTCAACTTCAATAGAAGCCACCTGCTGGGCCCTCCTCTGCCACACCTCCCTGCACACAGCACATACACACCTTCTTTTCAAACCTCTCAAATCTGTGTTGACCCAAGTCAGGTGACTTTCTGTCTGAATCACTGGACAGATCTCCCAGAGGAAGGACACTGTGCCGCCCTTTTCAAACAGTATCCTGCAGAATGTACAAAGAGTTCCATGTGTCAGAAACACTAGGTAAAACAAACTTGAAACAGAGTCTGTTAATGCAGAACTTCACAGAGCATTTAACAGAGCAATGTGCAGAATGTTCCCAGTTTATGGCATCACAGAGCATCTTAGGATTGGCACCCGTACTTAGGGAAATCAGTGACTCCTTCTTCAGTGCACTCAGCTCTTCTACCATTTGGAGTACATAGAGGAACCTTTTTTTTTGGTACCAGGGATCAACTCACAATCTTGCGCTTACCAGGCATGTGCTTGTGCCACTGAGCTAAATCCTCATTTGGAGTACGTAAGAAATGCCTTGCTTACATGTTTCCCCCCATCAGCTTCCACTCATCAGTAGATGAATGAACAGAATGGTGAGCACACAATGCACTAGTGCTATCTTCACTATACAGGCCCAGTGGCGAGGACACTTCTGCAAGAACCATCAGTTCATAAGAACTTGAGTCTGCACGTACTCAAGCCGACCTTGGTTGTGCTTCCGCCACCAAGGAGAAGGGTCTGACCCTCAAGTCCTCCCCACCCCACACCTCACCAGCTGCTTTACAACTGGCTGTATGGGTAAGTGGGTGACTGCGTTCAATGGTCACACTTGTGCTCAATGAGAAGTCACCACCATAACCACTGCACATGGTCTGGGTAAGCACAACCACCAAAGTCACTAATGTCAGCAGAGAAACCTGAAAGGAGAGACAGGCCAATGAAGCTGGACGAGCCAGGGGCCTGAACATTTCCCATCCAACTCCCCTCCAGCATGGACCACATAACGATGGGCAGGTAACAATGAGGAGAGGCACCCAGACATAGCACAGGTATTCAAAATTTTCTAGAAACTTCATACTCAAACCCGATAGTCCAGATTTTCCTTTGGATTGGAAGAAAAACTGTCAAACTCTGGCTTTGGGATGGAAAAATACAGCTCCTGTACCTTGGGACGCACTTGGGGAAAAGACCCTGCCAGTGGCCTCTCTGACTTCCTGGGGTGGACTTCTTGTTTTGCTCATAACAAAGCAGATTCTGAAAGGGGGCGTCTCCCACTGGACTCCACCCCCAGCAGGAGCAGGTGTGTCCCGCCTCCAGGTCACAGGGACTCTGGAGCCCCATCCTGGCACAAGAAGCCGCAGCCTCCCGGGCAGGCTGCCCTTCCTCTGAAGCCTGGGCTGTTCCCAGCATGCTGCTCAGATGCCTTCAGACGTTGGCTGTGGTTAGTGTCTGGGTACCATCAAGAGGTTGGGGAATTCCTCCTGCTGCGGTTCTGACCTAGAAGCGAGAAAGCCCTCATGTTAGCCTGCCCCCTACTCCCCCCAGGAGCATCAGAAGAAAACAAAATGAGGAATCATGAGGCAGTGCTGCAGGATTCCTACTGAAAAATGAAAGTTAATTATTTTTTTAAATGTGCAGTTTATCAACTTAGGATAACGGCCAGAGTTCATTCTCACCCTACTTCCCAATTTCTCTTTTTGCCCACTTGGAATAATCAGTTTATCCCACAGAGCCTGGGAGTGAAGGGATCACTAATAGCCTTTCTACTGCAGCCCCCCACAGCCCGGGCCCTATTGCCTAGAGCAAGAGGAAAGTCATGACGGCACTCTGCCCAGGCCCCTGCCCATACTCTGCCCAGACCCCTTCCCTCTGGGCTCTTCTCCAGGCTAAGAGAATTCTCTGGCTCAGCTCATTATTCCAATTATCTCCTATAACTGGGTGGAGTCGTTTGGAAGTAGTTGCTTCTGAAGCTGACATCTTAATGCTTGATTTTAAAAACTCTATTGTTTAAACACCAGTCTTGCCTCTGAAGCAGCCAAAGCCTCTTGCCCTGCTTGCTCATTATCAGCTGCTAAGTAGCACTTTTCTCATTGGAGCTGATCCGCTACAGGCCATTTAGGGCAAGAACACTGAGACCTGGAAAGGACTTCAGCTCCCCAGTGGCAGCTTCAGGAGAACCCAAAAAAAGATGGGCTGAAAATGGATCCTCTCACGTAGTGTGCACTGCACCTCATGAAGTGCCAGGCACTGTATGCACACCTGGGAATACCAAGCCAAGGAGACAGTCTCTGACTTCAAGGAGTTCAGTCTAACAAGGGAGGGCAGGGTGGTGACTCTCAAATTCATAGCACCCTTGCAAGCAGAATGAACTGCCCCGGGTCATCTAGTACAGTTGGCTCTGCCTGGAATGGGGAGGCAGGGGCAAGTAAAGTCTTACGTGAGCCTTGAGGCGCAACACGATTTTACTACAAAGCAGACAGAGGGATGAACACATAGAGGACCCAAGAGAAGACAAAGAAACAGCAACATGCACAGCAGGGTGAGAAGGAGTGCTCAATCTCCTGGAAGGGTTGGGGCAGAAAGGAAGGTCAAACCCAGCTTGCTCACATGACATGATCAGGAGTTTGCACTTTATGGAGGTAAGAGGAGGTCTACCTAAGGTCTCTTGAATGGAAGCAACGTTTGTGATCCTATCTGAACAGAAATGGATGGCTGAATCCCTCGATGCCTTGAAGAAAGTCAGGTGAGTGCTCTGAAGAGCCTGTGTTAACGATGTATCCCAAAGGGGAGCAGGAGGAAGAGGTGGAGGGGACATGTGGCCCACAGCAGCTGGACAGTTCTTGCGACTCTCTCTGAAACTCATACCTTTTCTCATCTTTCATCAAGACCAACAGCTGGAAGGATCGTGGAAGTGATGCCCTGTCTCTGCATCGCCCTACAGGTCTTGGCAGATGAGGCAAGATGTGCCTCAACTCCCAGTGGCAGGAACTGTGTCACAGGATGCTTAAACATCTGCTGAGCCTGACCCAAAAGCAATGGAGATGACACATTCTGTAGGGATCTGGAAAAGGCAGGAACACCGAAGGACTTTACAAAGTCGCAAAACCAAGCTTCTGACTCAGTAAATGTAGAACTGTACCAGTATTAACTTTTTTAATGGCAAGGTTTTTTTGAAAAAGATTAAGTTCTCTATCACTATAGGATGAGCATAGGTTAGATGAGTGTTTACCAAATCACTGGGCAAAAACAGACTAAAAACACACATTCCTGAACACTGCCACTATAGAATCCTGGACATAGCAAGATGCAAAAGTGCTGCCCAGGGAACTGTCCCTTTAAATGTCACCCACAAGAGATCAGCCTGGGCTGGGAGCTATGTGACCAGAGGATCGATCACCTCCCTACTGGGATGCAGTCCTGAACAAGATCAACTAAATGCTAAGATGCTTTTCTAAATGAGGGCCTTCTATCTGCACTCTCACTGGGGCCGCAAACCTCTCAAGCCTTCCTACAGGTTCCCTTCTGGCGCAAGGGAAGCCTTACCCAGGACTAGAATAAGCATCTCAGAAGCCAGGGCTGAGACCGTTCCCTGTGCATCTGCTACCTGTGGAACACTTGAAATGTGGCTGGTGTCTGAGGAACGGCATTTTAACTGTCATTTAATTTCAATTTTTTTTTTTTTTGCGGCACTGGGGATTGAACTCACAACCTTGTGCTTGCCAGGCAGGTGCTTAGACCACTGGGCTAGATCTCCGGCCCTGGTGTTTTTGAGACAGGGTCTCACTATGCCATTCAGGCTGGCCTTGAGCTCACTTTGTAGCTCAGGCTGGTCTCGAACTCACAACGATCCGCCTGTCTCTGCCTCCTGAGTGCTGGGATTACAGGCGTGAGCCACCACGCCCGGCTTTCAATGTTAATTTAAACAGGCACATGTGGCTACTAGCTACCATACTGGCCAGGGCAGCTTCCTGTGGAAAAGGGCAATGTAGTCACTGTGGGATCCAGAAAACAAGCTAGTTTTGGCCCCACGCCCTCCACTACCACGCTCTCTGAGTGCACAGCCTGCCTGAAAACCAGAGATCACCTTCAAAGGAAATGGACAAAAGGAGCTCTGCGTCCCCTGAACCTGATGCAACGGGCATGGGGAACAAAGCACCCGAACAAAACTCTCACTCCTCAGAACTTTACCCTCTTCTGCCAAGAAAGCAACCAACATCAGCAGGGACTCAGGCCTGCTGCCATGTCCCAGCTTCCTAGAGCAGGCTGCCCCTTTCCTTCTCAGGGATAACCCAGAACATTGCTCAGGTGACTCAGAGCTGTACTGGAACTTTTGGGCTACGTTAAGGTATAGAAAGCCATGGGAAAGGAAAAGAATCTCATCAGAAAAGAGAAAGGGGGCAGGAGGGGAATAAGAGAAAAAGGAGGGGAGGGGGGTAGAAGAAAGTCAGTTCTACTACTCTTCAAACTTTAAAAGTTTTCATCATGAAAATTTATCATCTGTACATTTCCAAATACAACTGGATTCCTGCCCAGCTCCAGCACAAATGCCAAAATCAAACCAACCAAGGACTCTGGATGACCACGCGTGGTCTTCCAGACTAGTTTTCTGCCTCCAACGTGTATTTTGGGCCCTTTTCCCCAGTGCTGCCCCAGCAGGGTTTGAAGCTACCCACAGAGTGGTTATCTGCCTCAGTCCTCTGGGATGCTAAGTAAACACGGACCCGAGTGGCAGCAGAGACATAAGGTGGGCACCAGCAACCACCTGTTCTGTTCAAACAGCTCCCAGTAGCAAGGGAGGCAGCCAGAGGCTTCACATGTGTACACTGCTCAGCAGAGCTCTCCGGGCCACTGAGTTACGGTGGATGAGGCCCCTTCCCCCAAGGTCCTCCCCATCTAGCCTCACCTCCTTCCCGTCGCGAGCCACAGCCAGTCTGCTGCACAGACTCAGTCTCGGAGTAGGGGGACTGGAAGGTGCAGACGAAGAAGACAGGCGAAAGGGATATTATACATAAAGAGCACTGTCGGGGAGGGCAACAACCACATCAAAAACAAAGTCCTTTTTCTGAAGTTACTGGAAAGTTTTTTTTTCCCTTCTTACTCTATAAAAAGAAAAAAAAAGAAAGAAAAAAACATGTTGCAACTTCCTTTGTCACAGCACATGCTCAGGAAAAGACAGGCCCAACCCATTGCTTCACTTTCCCATTCCTGTCAACCGGCAGCTCCTTTCTGAGCCAGAGCCCTGCCCTCAAGTCACTCAGCTCAAGAGGGAGGAGGCCAAGGGGCCACAGAGCCCTCGGGCTCACCCTTCTGCCCGAGGGCTACACACAGGAGCGGCTCCACACTGTGGAGTAAGAGGGGTCCTATGTGGGCCCAAAGGAAGACAAAACCTCTGCGGCAGCCTGAGCCAGTCATTGATTTCTCGGTACCTGCTTTGTTAACTCCTCTCCCTCTCTTCCGGAGGGAGACACCATCTGTCCCTCCTCAGTTTAATACCCAGCCAAGTCCCACCCACTGCTCACAAACCAGGCTGCTAACCACACTTTTGTCTGCACCTCCCCGGGATGGGTCTCAGGTGTGTGTCCCCACCCAATCGCACCAGGCAAAGTAATCCCACCCACCCCCTCCCCACCCTGGACAGCCCCCCTGGCTTCTTCTACCTCTGCCACTCACCTACCACCCCCTCTAAGCTTTCTTCAGACCACAGAGAGCCAGGCCCACGAGGTTCAAATGGGAAAGTACCTGAGACAGTACCTTGCCGAGTATGAAGGACAGACTTCTTTTACGCATGTTATACTCACAGGTGATCACTCCGCCTCTGAACTCTAAATTCCCAAAGGCAGGGCCTACTTTTATCAGTGTAGCAACTTGTATAAAATAAGCATTCCATCAAATTAATATTTGATAAAACATAAATTGTTAGGTTACACACTGCATTCTAACGGGGCTACGGAAGAACTCCTAGAAAGGCAGTACTGTGAGTTATAAAGAGCCTGTGTTTTAGAGTTAGGTACCCTCATCTGTAGCCTCTGACCTTTGCATTTACTACCCCTTCTGCCTGGCATCCCCTGCTCTACCCCAGACATGCGTCTCCAAGCCTCGCTCAACAGTTAGCTCCTCAGTGAAGCTTCCCTGGTCTGCCATCTACAACTGTGATGCCAGGCATACACCCACAGCATTTTGGGGCTCCCTTCCCACTCTATTTTCTCCTCTGCACCTACCACCACAGACAAGCCATGCCACTGAACTGTGGTCTGTCTGTCTTCCCTTGCTAGGCTCCAAGTGCCATGTAGACAGGACTGTGGTTTTCATCTGCCTTTTACAATGATCCTAAAATAATGCTTAATGCTCAGTAGCTATTCAATATTACTTGCTAATGAGTTATTCTGAACATGTTTGAACACGTTTCCTCCTCTGTAAAAAGAGGAATTTACTTTGCAGTGTTATTTCAAGGATTAAAAGGGTGTTAGGTAAAACATCTAATAGAATGCCTAACACAATACTTAATAATTGCTCAGTAAAGACTAGTGACTGCCCCAACAGAGTTGTGATCTGAAAGCATGGACGTCATCTGCTGTTCTGATCTATCCTTAGGGAAGCCAAAAAGTCACTCTTTGAACTGCTAATTAATTTTGAGTAGTAAGCTATCTTGGCTCTCAGGAGGCTAGAAAGCACCCTAAGGCAAATCCCCGCTTAGAAAGGCAGGGATCCATTCTAAACTGCTGGACACAATCAACCCTCATTGTTCTAAATTCCTCTCATCTCATATGCAAGCATATTAAGGGGGTCTGAACCCAGGGAGATGGCCTTCACTAGTCTTCCCTTCTGGGCTAATCCTACCATCTGGACCTCCTGATGAGCAGTCAGCAAGGAAGACAGGAGGAGGCAGGCATGGAGGAGAATAAAAGTTTATAAACATTGGGAGAATGAAGAGAAGAGTAAAGCAACACTGGGCTGCAGAAACTGAGAATGGCTCCTTGCCCCCGGACCACCTAGGACCTAGACTGACCACTTCCTTCCCAACAGCAGACCATCTTCCCAGCAGCGGGGCTGCAGCAACAGTGATGAACAAAGACAGTCAGGGCAGAAGCCCTGCGAGGGCAATCTGATTCCCGTGATTACAAGCGAGATGAGTGAGGTCTACACAGGCTCTTGGATATGCTCCGGGACACAGAGCAGGATAGAAAGCCAGGTCTTTCAGGTTCTCCTTCTTGCACAAACCTGCTGTGCATGGAGATACGTGGCCCAGAAAGGTTCCAGGCTGCAACCTCAGTCCCTAAGACTTGGTGCTCCATACTGGTCCCTCTTACAACACATAGGCAGGCACAGGGCCAGCCACTAGATGACCCTGGACAGTCTGTGTGCCTCTGTTGTGTGGCTGAAGCTAAAGAGTAAATGCAACAACTGTTGGAAAGTTGGCATATTCTACCTGTCCCTCCCTCAGTTAATGTTCTCCAAGGGGCAAAAGGGTCATCTCCATAACAACAGGAAAGGGAGGGGCCCTGGGACAGGGAAGAGGAGGAGGAGAAGCATCAGTTCTTATAATTCTCTTGTGGGAATCTGAATGAAAACTCCATTCACAGAAACACATGGTACCTCTGTCTGTCGGTAGCAGCAAGTGGGTAGAGGGAAGAAATGCCCAGAAAGCTGTTCTGGGAGCAGCTTCCAGCAGACAGAAGAAAAGGGACAGACGGGATTTTCACAAGTTCCTAGCTCAGGCTCAGTGCTGCCAGCCCAGAACTGTCGCGCCTAGAGCTGCCATGCCCTCAACCCTGTTTCCTAGAGGAGGGCATCTAATCATTGCATGGAAAGAAGAGAAAGAGAAAGAGGAAGAGGAGGAGGAAGAAGATAAGAGGAGGAGGAGGAGAAGGAGGAAATGAGTCTTCAAGGAACTTACTATCAAATATCAAATCCAATATCTAAAGAAACACCTTGCAGAAGAGAAGTGAATTTAAAATGCTATCACAGACAAGAATGACGTGGCAATTCGATGGGGAAGGATGGAAAGAAAACTCACCATCCCGCCAGCCCGTGCTGCGGACTCAACCCCAAAGCTTCGTGCACATGCTCAATAACTGAGCCACATCCCAAGTCCCAAGGCTCACTTCTGGAGTAGCAGATAGATACAGACACAGCAACACAGGGAGGGCCAAAAATGATACAGATGAGAGTTGCAAAGGTGTGGGGTGGCAAGCAGAGTCCCACTAAGAAAATAACATATAAATCACTTAAACTGTGCAATCAATGGAGACTGGAGCAAGATCAGGAAGGATTTGCAGATCTCGTGAATTCAGGAGACAAAAGAAACCACTGAAGGGCTTAAGCAGAGAAGCTGCATGATCAGAACTGGGCCCTGGGCAAACTAATCCCCACTGCACGCTGAGGAGCAGAGGGGTGAGACCTTCATTCCAGGGCCGAGAGCCCTCAGAGTCAGCTGCACTTTCCACCTTCCCCGGACCCCTTGCCACCAATCCTCCTAATCCTTCCTTCTCTAACTACCTTTCAAACCCAATTTTATTTTCTTTCAAAGAATCTATGCCAAGGTAATCAGATCACGACTATTAAGTCAGGGCAGTGAGACACAGGAGCACAGAGGAAGAACACGAAAGGTAGGGTGTCACTGAGAATGAGAGACAGCTCTGCCGAACAGGACATGATGCTTGCGGGCCTGGTGGTCACAGGGAACACCACCACCACTCAGCAGTTCTGTAATGTGAGCATTAATAAAACAGGTCACCATACAGCTCATCTGTTCCCTGTGGCCTCAGAAAGGCACAAAATGACTCCTTGCTGGCCAGACCAGCACAGCTCCAGGGAACATGCCTCGTCCAGAGTCCACCTGCATTCCTGGGATGCTCTGAGTTCCAGTGCCACACACCAGCCACCCTCTGATGCCCCTCCACCCATCACCAGACCCTCTGAGCCCTGCAGAAGCCAAGCATGACAAGCAATCTGCAGACTCACAGCTCCTATGAAGTCTGCTCTTTAGAATCCCCCTGGCCTTCTCCTAAGGAATTATAGAAGCCAGGCAAGGTCACAGGCACAGGGGAAGAAGAGAGAAGGAAGAACTCTTCCAAGGACAGGGGCTCTTTCTGTCAGAGTTAAAAATAAACTCTTAGCTACTACACCCAGCTCCTCCCCTCCCGAGGCCAATGGGCCTTGGCAGATAAATCTCCTTCTGCATAGGAAATGAGCCCCTGGGGACAGAAGGGAAAGGGCACTTGAGGAGACAGGATTTGGTTATGTACCTCCACGGAGGCAGAGGGCTCCCCAACTTCTACCTCTTGGCTCCCATTCGCTCTCCCCACACACTCTTTCCCCCATACAAACCTTAATCCCAGAAAACACACACAGAATCCTCCTGTGCCATGATTAGCACCAACACCTGGCCAGGGCCTGGGACAATCACGAAGACAAGAGTGCCAGAGTGACACTGAAGGAAGCACTCCGCCCTGTATCTCTCAGCTAAGCAGATGCTCCGGCTACCTGGGTTGTTCCTCATCTGGCCCAAAGGCTTTCCAGGATCCTTGGGCAGGAGAGGAAGAGGCCACACAGTGCACAGAGGTCACCAACACCTCTGCCTCTTCAGTCAGAGGAAAAAAAGAAATGCATGCTCTCCGTGACATTCTACAGGTGGCCGAGCTGCGAGGGCCAGAGGGGCTAGGGCCAGGCTCAGGAAGGAGGCCCCAAAGCCAGGGCCCAGTTATTCTTGGACGCCAACGAGATGAGGTCATACTCCAGAATGTGGTAACCCGAAGCCCCACACTGAAGTGGAGAGGCTCTTAGCTTCAGGACAGGAGAGCAGTGTGAGCAGGGAGCAAGCTCCCTCCCAGGACACCAGGGTGAGGGGACTCATCCCCACATGGCCCCTGGCAGAGAGAGGTGTGCTTAGAGGTAGAGCCTGCAGGAGGTCGGAGCGAGAGGCCTAGTCAACTCCGGAGAACCAGTTCACCCTCCTTTGTCCAACCCTCTCCCTACCAAGAAAGGAGCAAGGCAGCACCAGAGCCTTTGTCCATGTGAATCCAGGCACCTGAAGAAGCAAAGCTGTAGCCCATTTCCCTGCACTCTGCACAGCGAATTGGCCCCAGCTGCCCTCCAAGCACAGGCAGGAAGGGACAGCAAAGAGGGAGGATGCAGGTGAAAAGTGAGACACAGTTCAGCAGTGTGGCAGGAAGACCTGGGACAGGTACCAGGGCCTGGCTACGAGGGGCAGACTGCAGCACTGGCAGGTTCATTTTTAGCCACTGGGTCGGAGAAGCTGAGTGACAGTCCTGGTCCCCAGACAGCAGTCCAGGCAGCAAATGGTGAATATGGGCTGGACGCCTCCTAACAGTATGGATGCTCATAATGGCAGCAAGGTGATCAACTCTATCTCCACAGAGAGACGGAGGATTCAAGTACAGACGCTGGCGCAGAAGGCTCCGAGGGACTCCTTTCAGCGCCCTCGACTCTGTGGGACTGGAGAGATGGCACCCTTGCCTCAGGTGGCAAGAAGAGTCACGGAGATAAGCCGGAGAGAGAGAAGTCATCCACAGCGCAGCTCCCCATGCCGCCATCTCCTCGCAGTCAGAACCAGCTCCAACAGGGGCCACCAACCTCCCGCCCCGGCACCACTTCCCACCTGTCAGACGAGTCTCCCATGGGCACTGGCCAGGAGCTGCCCAGAGGACCCCTCAAGAACAAAATGCCCTTTCACACAACCCTTTTGGAGACCTGAGTTCTCAGTACTATGAACACACAGCTTGGCTGATCCTGGACAGAAACATCACATACAAATAGGGACTGACTGACCTTGAGGCCTTGTCCCAGGCCCCATCACCTGCCAGCTGGCACACAGAGGTGTTTACTGGACCCGGGAATAAACTCCCCAAGAACTCTAAAATGCCAGAGGCCGAGCCCAACTTCATACCACTTTCCTGTAAGCCTCGCTTCCTCCTCCAATGAAATCAGACAACCTGGTGCACAGGACCCCACAACTCTAACCCCCAGGGCTGAAACCTCTGTGCGTGCCTTGTGAGTGGGCAGGAAGAAAGGACAGAACAGGCATCTCCAGG
>RJWT010013697.1:0-21598 GCA_004365215.1 Cuniculus paca | reverse complement strand
CCTCTTAGGGTGAGGTAGCAGCAGGGTACTGCAGAGGAGGCACAGATTTATAGCTTTCAAGTCAGATCAGGATTGCAGGCTCCTTGGTGCAGATTGGGAGCCAGAGGCACTGAGGGAGGACTGGAGGTTTGGTGAGGGCGAGGTCCTTCCAGCAGGAAAGGGCCAACTAGGAGAAGGAACCTGGCGTGCTGTGGGTTCTGCCCATTACAGCTTTGGAAAGAGCTGGAAGGACAAATCTCTGAAGAAGTTAAGGAAAGATACTCAGACAGGAAGAGGAGGAAGAAGATGAAGAGGAAGGAAGACTGCATAGGGCAAGGGAATAGCTCAGGCTGTGCTTGTGTTCAAGGCCCGTGTCCTACCATGGCCACAGGGTGTCATACTGGGTGCACTGCAGGAAGCCCAGACACACATGTCCACGCCAAGTTCTCCATCTTCCCTCTTTTTCTTCTGGTCTCCTCTTCTCAGGAACTCATGCCAGACACCCAGAAATCTCATCCAATGGAGGCTGTTCCACGTATCTTTGGATCTCTTATCATCACACTGTCACCACACTGACTCAAGAATGAGCCCTGCAATAGCTTCGTACAGGTATCGCTCCACCCACCCCCTGCCCACTGCCTGTCCATCAACTACACAGCACCTACAGGAAAGATGTGATAACATGCAAAGCTGACAGTTTGTCTCTCCTGTCTACAGGCTGTCAGTGGGCTGTTTTGACCCTGGACAGCTGAAAGTCCTTGCTGTGGTGGGCCAGGTCCAGCATAGTTAGCCCTTCTCTTTGTGTTCTCTGAGTACTCCCTGTCTCTCTCCTGGATGGAGCCATACCTGCGCTTCCATGCCCTCCAATGTGCCAGGCCTCTCCCTGGGTCACAGTACTGGCATTTGGTTTCTTTGGCATGGTATGCTCTTCTTCTTTATGCCAGGAAACTCCTACATATCCCTCAAGTCCCACTTGAAATCTCATTTCTTCAGGGAGTTTTATTCTTCATCTTCATATAAGAGAAGTGCTCATATAATGAACTCTTAGTGCAGTCTGTTTTCTTTATAGCACTTACCCAGTTATAAGTATATAAGGCACTTGTGCATAATTACTTGTTTAATGACTGCTTCCTACCAGATGATAAGTTTATTGAGAGAAGGAATCATGTTCATTTACCCTTTGTGTATAGCATACTGCTTCAATGTGATTAAAAATATTTGCATTAAGACAATTGAATTAAAAACAATGCACATTAACTGTGCATTAAAAACATGAAAAAATTTTAAGTAGCTAAAAATGACAGATAAATCAAGTAAGATAATGGTTGAAAAATAAGCAACTAGATAGGCCAGTTATAAGGTCGTAGTGACTTGTATATCCAGAACAGTTTCAAGAAATGATTTTATGAGGTTCAGAAATTACTGAAGGTTTAAAAAATGGAAATAACATTTCTCCTCCCTCAGAGAACTGATTACCATCCTTCCTCCTGCTTTTGCTCCCTTTTCTACTTTTGGTAACCTCTAATTTCTTCATAATAACAACGAGAACAACCACTACTTATTCACCTCTCAGGCTCAGAAGTCTAATCAAGGCCCCTTTCTCTGTTCCTAAATTGTTGAGGTGTCTTCTATTGTCCTGACTCCAGGCTTGCTTCTTCAAAGTGACAGGTTGGGTTTATGAAAATGCTTCTTTCCTTTTATAAACCGATTGCTCAGAAGTCTCCTGCAGTAGCCCACACCTGGTATTCACAGCCAATTTGCATCTTAACTTGCTTTTGAAACTGAGCCCTGCTTTTCCCAGCATGCATTGTGCTCTGGGGCCTTCCTCGCTCTGGGCACCAGCTCAGTTTGCTCAGCAAAGCCTGAGTGGAATGTTTTGTTCCACTTTTCTTTCCCATGGCCTTTCAACCCTGACTTCTCCTTGAAAGTCCAGATCAAGTCCTCCTCTTTAAGAAGTCTCTGGAGACCAGTATGGCCCACAGTGATTTCCACATACCAATTCTGCTTGCTATCTGCACTGTGAAAACGTAGACTGTCTCACATCACTGTCATTTATGTACAAAGATACTTCTACGCTCTGGAAGGCAGGGGCCTGAGTCTTCTCTGGTAGGGGAAAAAACGTGTTGTGTCTCCCATGTGCCTTCTGGGTCTGCCTCTGTGCCAATAGGAAATGTACTCCAGTGTCCAAACAAGTAGAAAAAGACTTTAAAACCTGATGCAAAGGAAGAAATGTGCATGGAAAATATAGGTTCAACATTTTAAAAATATGGGAGATGATACATCTGTGAATTAGCAGGTTGGTTAGAATGTAGAAGTAAGAATAGTCAACCTATAGTAGACTACAATTATTTTAAACTTTTAAAACTCTTCCGAACAAAGAGTTTGGGGTAGGAATTCTGTAGCCTGGGATTTCCCAACCAGCTCCCTTGACATTTGGGGCCAGAGATCTCTGATGTAGGGCTGTCCTGGGCACTGCAGAAAGATCAGCAGCATCGCAGGCCTCTGCGTACTTGCTGCCAGTTGCACCTGGTAGCGACCCAACATCTGACATGCAGGCATTTTCAAATGGCCCCCTAGAGGGGGAGAATGGCCGCCAGCTGAGAGCCATGACTCTAGTTCAAAGTGTTACACTGTGATAAGACAGTCACTTACACTTGGAGGTGGAAGGTTGATATGGTACATTAGTTCTATGGTGGGAAAATAGTTTCAGTTACTACATTCACACAGAATTTGGAAGAGCTTTCCCACTGCAATACTGGGGCCATGGGTCTGAGCACAGTCCTATGGGGGACATGGGGCAGTGCGTAAAAACAGCTCAGTGTCAGCTTGGCGCAGTGGCGTCCCAGTTTAAAGAACGACTTGTTCTCAGGAGCACCATGGAAGTGTGTTAACTCACAGACCAAATGTTTAGCAAAGCACAGATAACTGCTTTCTGGAAGTAGGACCTCAATTCCCTCCATGCCTGCTGCAAACCTGCCTCGGCAGGTTGAGGTGGGGCCCTGTTTGTTACTGTGATACCAGAGTGTTGAGGGTGCTTTAGAGGAATGTGTCTTCCTCCTTTGGGAAAGTTTCAGATTTGGAGGCGCCTTTTGGGATTTGACCACTTTTACTGCACGTAATTTCAGGACCACCTGACTATCCTGACATTTGCCTGATTTATTGTACAGGAGCAAACACGGATGCGATGGAGAGTGGGGCCGCTCAGAGTTTAATTAAGCATACATCTGTCTTGGGCATGTGCCCAGATGCTCTGTGATGGGTGAATCTGAAAATCAATACCAACAGGAAAAGACAAATAGGGTAGCTCTCATGAACTCAAATGTAATAACCTGGAAAACATGTTTCTAAGTGGGGTGGGTGTGGATTCTAAATGTCAACGAAGTCCGCACAAGCAAGATTGGTGGGAGAAAACGGAAGCCACACAGTGGGGACTCCATCAGTCTTCTGGGGGTGCATTCACTGCTGAGCGTGGTGTCCTAAGAGAAAAAAGAATCTGCAGCCCAGAAAAATGAAAGCAGAGCCAGCCTTGATGTTGCCATTTTATAACTCACCATGGATGCCACTCACCCTCTCTCAGTCTTCCCAATCCAGCACTCCCATTCACTTGCAAAGGGAAATACACATGGACACTGAAGTGATGCTCAGGGATAGTGGTTGGCCTTGTTCCAAGCCCAGCTGTGTGGCCAGGGAAGAGGAATACAGCTGCTCCTTCTGGACAAAATTCTCAATGGGACCAAGAGTAGGGGTTTTCTACCAGCCAGGAATAGGGCCTCGGTGCATTCTGGGAATACAGAATTAAATATGGGGGCCACCGCTTGCCCAGGTAGAGAGGACTGGGGTCAAAAGGCCTATAAACATCAGAGAAATGGTCACCTTGGTTGCCCTGGGACACATGTATAGCCTGGAGCTGGTGGGAAACTGTAAAGGGTTGTGCAGGTCTGGCTGCTGAAGTACAACCAGATGGGCTCATGGTGAAGCTTCCAGGAGCTTCTGTTACTGCCCTGAGGATATGGCTTCAGGGGGCCCTCAGGAAAGTGACTGCACTGTCAGCAGAGCCTGTGGTCAGCAAGATGATTCAGACAGAGGCTGGCAGGAGACTGAAGATGGTCTGGGGTCTTCCAGACACCTCCAAATGTGGGCCACTGTGTCTAGCCACTAGGATGTCAGAAAAGATGTCAGTCAGCTTTGCATCTCTGTGACCTAATACCTGAGAACATCAGTTTACAGAAGGGAAAGTTTCTTTTGGTTCATTGATGTGGAGTTTCCGCTGGTCCATTGCTTTGGATTTGTTTTGCCATGGTATATCGTGGCAGGCACGTGTAGTGCAGGAAGCTGCTCCCCTCATGGTGAATCTGATTATCAACCTGGGAAGTGGGCATGACTTCTCTGACTTCTCCCACTTCCCAGGGGATAAAATTAAAAGTTAATGAGGTTAAATAATTAGCAAACAGCAGTAGTAGGATTCAAACTCATTCCTCTTACTATGAGTGAGTAGAAGTGAACTTCTGGCCGTCTATACTAAGGACTAGGAAAGGTTTATAGCTCACTGATAGTTAAGGTGGAGAAAAGTAGCTTAAAAGCTATTTGGAGAAAACACTCCATTGCTCAATACTATTACTCCATAGATAGAAGAAAATATAGTTTTCATGTTTCAATTACAAATGGCTCTGCAGCTGGGGATATAGCTCAATGACACTGTGCCTGCCTGGTAAGCATGAGGTCATGAGTTCGATCCTCAGTATATTAAAAAAAGGCTCTGCAGCAAGGGGCTACTTGGGGAGAACCAAACTTTGCTGATTCAGGCGTTAACCTTGTGTGTTAGTCACCTTTCTGTCATTTTGACAAAATACCTGAAATAAACAAATTGTGAGGAATGGTTTATTTTGGTTCGTGATTTCATAAGTTTAAGTCCACTGTCACTTGTTTTACAGCTTTGGGCCGGTTATATCACTACCAGAAATTGGTGGCTGTCCAATTTTGGGACCAGTATGTTTATATCTTTATCTCCAAGTGACCTTGTGAATGTCTCCACAGCAAAGAACACCAACATCTGCAAACTTGGTGGAGAAGCAGGTCTCAGACAGTTCTTGATTCTGGAACCACTCAGTGACCTTCCTACCTGGTTACCACTGCCAAGGTCAGACTGCAGGCTGACTCAAGGCCGGGTGCCAGGCTGAGGAACTTGTCCAGTGGGGCCGTTTGGTGTTGGGTAATGGATCCCGTCAAGAACAGAGATGAATGAGACAGTAGAGTAACACAAAGGCAAAGAGGCATACAGACCAATGATCGGGGGAGGTAGAGTCAGACAAGAAATGGCAAAAAGCTGACTGAGTGAGCACTGAAAAATGAGAACACTGCTGTGTTCTGAAAGATCTGTCTTCTATTGCCTTTTTTTCCACCTGGTTAGGGCTCTCCTATGCTTTCTTATTCTTCTGCATATTTTCCAACAACTCCCATTACCTGGTAGAAACTCTGTCTCTTAGCACTGCAGGTGGAAAGAGTCTGATTACAACATACACATACATGCATGCACATTTGACTGTGGGTCCTCATGGAGTCCCCTGACTGTGCTGTCCCTTGCTGACTGAAGTGAGCAAGCTGGTCATGCTACCTCCTTAGCACCTCATCCCCAACTAATGCCAGCCCTTGGCAACCTCCCTTTGCTCCCATGAACTACTTATATTCTTAATTTATTTTCTGCTTGTAGGCTTACACAATACAAACTGAACGAGGCAATATAAAAATTGTTATAAATTTAGGCTAAAGAGAATGCCAAACTTTAATAACTATAAAGATGATAAAAATCTTTTTGGGGTTAAAATGATTAAGTTTGGACAACTGCTTTCAGTTATTTCTGGACTCTGAAAGGAACCATGTGTATGAAGTTGAATAATAGACTTGGATATTTGTTCAAAATAGCTAATAATTAAATATTACTCTATCCCAAATGCTAATGAAGACTGTGTTTCTTCCTACTCCTCTTTGAGTGGGAAGCACAGCAGCTGAGGACAGGCATTAAATCCCACCACGAAGAGCTGAGAGTGTGGACGTGACATGAGCTTTGGTTCCAGTTGGTCATCCAGGTCTTCAGTGGGTCCTCCTTGGGAGAAACCCTGACACCCAAGCTTATTTCAGGGACATGGTCTCAGCTATAGCAGACCCAGACGCCCGAGGCAACTGTGAGCATAGGACCAATGTTTTATTCTCTGTCTTCACTGAACTCCATCCTGGAAACCAGAGTAAGGACCCCACCTGCTGCTAAACCCAGCGTGAGGCGGAGACTTCCTGACCTGGCTCGAGTAGAAACTGTGCTGCATTTTCCAGCCACCTGTCCCCAGAGAGACCTGTAATCAACTCATCCCAGCCTCAGGGTCCTCACTTAATTGTAGGCAAAAGTATTACTGAATAGTTATGATAAGCATTAGGCAGAAGATAGAATTTCATTTCTGGCCTAATCACAGTTGTTTTTATTAAATGTTTCTGTACTGTTCAAATTTAAGAGGAAGGCAGAGGCAATTTGCAGACTCCCCAGAAGTGACTTCTGTCATGTATTAAAATGTCCATGCAATCTTCAGGGTGTCCTGGAGCTGACAGACAACGCGCGGCTCGCAATGTATTCTTAAAATAATTTGAAAATGTATAAGAATCACTGCTTAGTGTATGTAAGAGAAGCCACTGTGATTCTTTTGTAGAAATTCTCCTATATTCTTCCATTTTTGAATCAAATCAGCTTTTCCATTGGGCCATTAGATTAAAACTGTCAATTTTAGTGGGTCGCATACACCCAGTCCCTCTGCTTTACAGAGGTTTCGCAGGTAATATAGGAGAAGGGAAATGCTTTCAATTATTTTTGCGTTAGGGATTTAGCCCTACTTGATTAATAATAAATGGCTGCATCTCTGCCAAACTTTTAGTTTATTACTTAGATTGAACTAATTTTGCAAATAACCAGACCTCTCCAATCAAGATACAAATTATATGCCTCCTTCACACAGATTGCTTTGTGTCCATTTCTGCGTGTTTCTGGCCAGGATGGGCAGCTAATCAAACTCAGTCCCCAGGTGCATAGTAAACAGTGTAATGAACTACACAATGTGAGGCTGGTAGCTCTTCTTATCATGAAGGATTTAAATTTACAACAGCTGCTATTATTCTATCCAGCTGGTCTGCTAACTCAAACTCCCCCTCTAACTAGGTAATGAAAAGATTTGAATCAGGTGGGTAGTTCATTATATTGTGTAAGTTGAAGGCACTTTGGGAGGGTATAAAAAGGCTATAAAAATGTATTAAAATTCAAATGGTTTAAATGTTTTTTCTGGTTATTCAAAGTGATGATGATAGATTCAAGTTGGTTTTTTAGAAAACTAAACATTGCTCATATAAACATTTCTCTTTTATATAATTATGTTTAGCAAATCACAGGTCTTAATGAAATATGTAAGAAAACAAAATAAATTCCAAACTGAACAGCTTATATTTTTATTTGGCCTTTGTGCTGTGACTATCAGGTACATGCATGTGTGAGTTTCAGATCCAGTTCCTCTTCCGCATGCTTGGGTGAAGGATTGAAGTATACTTGCAGAAAATTGCTCCTTGTAGGAAAAGGTAAATATATAAAAATACAGCTCTCTGATTTGAGGGTAAGAACATTATTATTCTCTCACTCTCTCTCCTTAACTCTTTGATAAAACTACATGCTACTTTAGGGCAATAACTTGGTCTTAAGTTACATCTAGATAGGGTTTAAACATATTTTATTTCAGGTTGTGGGAAATTAGCTTTTTTGTGTCCATTTTTTTCTTAGTTCTTTGTAGTTTGGTCTTTTGTTGAAATGTTTACTGTTTTTAGATGTGTGGTACATGTCCTAGGTGCACACCAAATTATTAGTAATGGATGACTGGTATTTTAAAAGTAAGATATAGTAGGTAAGACATATTACTGGGCATGCCTTTAAGATAAAACATACCTTTTAGGAGGATTCTCAGCCTCGTTTTTGTAATCCAGGTAGCCTCAAGAGTGTTGATGAACAATATGGAATTAAGAGAATTTTCCTATCCCTGAGCTTCTGCTCTGGGAACTCCCTAAGGCTTGATACTTCTATAAACATCAAATTGCTCTTCTGATTTAATTTGCTCATTTAATATGTATAGAGAACCAGTTCCACAAAGTTCAGGATTCTCAATCCCTGCTGCTGACTGATTATCCAGTTAATCTTCAGGAGGCAGGGAAGAGGTAGAAGTTGTTTTTCCTACTTTTCCAATTGAGCACATGGAGAGCTAGAAATGAAGTAAGAATTTCAAGGCTACTTGCAAACCTTTCAACTGAGCTTTCATTACTTCCAACCTCCCCACTCAGCCAACTATCCATTAGGTAACATTGCCTTCACAGAAGAAGAGAGAATTATATACTCCATGATATAGTTCTATTATTTAACAAATTTTTCAAATCTTTCCAGGCAGTGGATAAATGAGTTCTCAAATACTGTGTCTAATCAGAAATAAAAAGCCAACAAATACCAGATAGATTATTTGCAGACTTAAAAAGATAATAATTTTCTGATGTTAAGACATTGCTACTGTTAAAATGTGAATTTTAATGTTTATTAGCCTTGTTGAAGAAGAAAAGGGGTCAGCGTGATCCCTACTGAATTTTTGGAATGATACCATAAATTATGACAAGTAAATAGTAGGAGAATTTTTCAAGTTGTAAAAATTAACCCAGTACCCACTGAACACAAAGTGCAAAACCATCGCTGTGTTTCTAAATGCCATTGGAGGCAATGGCTAAGTATTTCTTTATGCATATAATCTGAATGTTAAAATCAATTAATGTCTTTGTCAAAGCTGGATATTTATTTTGAAAAGCATTGTGTTAGCTCAACCTATATTAAAGACTTTAATGTCAACACTCAGCTGTAATGAAGTTTGCTTGTGGTGGGAAACTCAACTTGACAAGAACTCACATGCCTTATCTTGGCATATTGAAGGAGAAATAGGAAATCATGGTCATATGTTTTATTTTCTGTCTGCACTTGGAATTTTAGAATGCATCTGCAGAACCCTTACACTTTAATCAGAATTCTTTGTTGCTTTTAATATTTAAAAATTACATAATGTTCATTGGGGAAAATTCAGGTTAAAAAAGAAAAAAGTCACTCATCATTTCACCCACCAATCAGAAAAAATCTAGTATTAAGTTCCTGCACATTTCAGACTTTACAGTTTCTGCTCCCACTATCAATTTAGAAACAAAATTGATTCATATTATAGACACTTTTCTGCATCCTGCTCTCATATGATACATCATAGACATCTTTATGTTTGAATAAATGTACCTTTATTATCATTATGAATGAAAAAATTATTACATAATTCTGCTCATAATTTATTCAACTAATTTCCACTCGTTGGATATTTATGTTGCCTGTAACTTTTTATTATAAATGCAATCATCATAACTTTTTATTATTATCACAATCATCTTTGTCCATGTTCTTTGTTAATTATTCAGTAATTTCCTTAAGATGAACTTTTTGAGTGAAAATTTTGGGCCAAAATTTTGTATATCATTAAACTCTGATAAATTTTCCTCTGAAGTTTCCTTACAATTTGTAATCTGTATTTTTTAAATTGTCAATTTAAAGATAATTATTGCATGTTGTTTTTGTATTTTTCTATTAGTGATGGAATATTTTTCATATTTTCATTGGAAATTCTTTTTAAATGAGCCTATTTATGTGTACCTATGTCTTTATCAGGATGGCCATTTATCTTTATTTCTAAGATTTTAAAAAGTAATATTAAGATATTGATCATGGGTATAGCATATCTTCTGTAGATTTTTTTTTTCCAATTCAAGTAGCCATACAACTTTCACAAAGAGTAAGAATTCTTACGTTTAACTATACAGGTTTTATATACAGGGGCTATCCTTTTACTTTTTTGTATGTTTTAGGTGTTCGAGTATTCTTTTTCTTTATGGATTCTGACTTTTGTGTCAATTTGGAAACACTTTTTCATCACGTATTATGATTTGTGTCTAGATGACCCCAAAGTCTCATGCAGTCATGGATGTGGGCTTCTAAAGTTTATGATTTATTTATGGGCCAATGCTGGGATTATGGGTGTGAGTGCTACACCCACCTTGAGGTGGATAACTTGCATACAATATAAGGGAGGGAGAGAGGTTTGCTCCTCCCCTTTGTTCTTGTTGCTTTTGCTATCTGCCACTGCCATGAACTTTTGTCCCTGTGTCATGCCACCCTGACTTGGAGAGAGCTCATTATTGACTGAAACCTCCACAAACTGTGAGTCAAATAAACCTTCCCTTTCTCAACTTTGGGTGTCAGGCATTTTGTCTCAGCAATGAGAGAAAAGTAACCAATACAGAATTTTTTACCAGGAGTGAGGTCCTTGCTGTGACTGTACCTGACCATGTGGTTCAAAAGCCTTTGGAAATAGCTTGTGGGAAGAGTTTGGAGAGGTTCAGAGATGTTTCCTGAAAGAGTAGGGCTGGAATGTCTTTGGCTGTTTTGTATGGGAGATTCTGGTCAGATTTCAGAAAACCAGAAGGCTGGTAGAAATCCTACTGATAAAGACCAGGCTTGGGAGTCTTCTGCTGGGAAGAAGGACTGCTTGGGTGTTGGAATTCAGACAATGTATGTTATGCCTTGGCAAAAAGTTTGTCTGCATTTTGCTCCTGTCCAGAGACTTTGCCCGAGACTGAGATTAAGGACTAATTAAACTGGCAGAAAAGACAGTCAGATGTTGAAGTGGTGGCATGGTTATTGTTGGGGGCTTTTAGTTAGATTTATGTTGAGAATCAAGAGCAGAGAGCCTAGCAGAATGATTTAAAATGTTGTGAGTTTGGCTAGAAAGGAAGCTCCAGTAAAGCTGTGGACTGCAAAGATAGAGCTGAGGGGATCTCTGTTGCTGAGAAGGAACAGGAGAATATAAAAGATGACCTGAGGGCATCACAAAAATCAGGAAGTCTCCACTCTTTGCA
Organism: Cuniculus paca; assembly: GCA_004365215.1. NCBI lineage: Eukaryota > Metazoa > Chordata > Mammalia > Rodentia > Cuniculidae > Cuniculus > Cuniculus paca. The sequence goes on along the minus strand of RJWT010013697.1, from coordinate 10,615 downwards.
GCCTCAAAATTTCAAAAAAAGATTTTGAGGAGAAAGCTGCTGAGCACCATGCTCCAGAATGGTGGCAGCCACACTATATTCCAAAATGGTGGCTGTCTCACCTGTGCCAGAATGGTGGAGGCATAGAGAATTTGCTCCTCAAAATCAGGCACAGAGTGCTCAGGTATCCAGACACTCAACCCTTACCAAGAGAGAAAAAAGAGAAAAAAGTCTGGCCACTGCTCCACCTGGCAGCAGACTTTGGCATTGCCCACATGGCACTTGTTTTAGGTGCATACAGAATGCAAGAGTTATGGGGTTAAGAAGGCTTCCACCTAGATTTCAAAGGGCCTGGTAGGCCAAGCAGTGTGCCTCTGAGAGGGCAGTGTTTGAACTGTGAGTATGAAGCTGAAGGTGCAGTGGAGACCCCAGAAGTTTGGAAAAGTCTAGAATGTGCATCATCAAAGGAAAGTTGCAAGGAGAGAGCAAAGCATGCCCAAGAGAGAAGCTGTGGGAGCTACAACCACCAGAAGTGCTGAGGGATGGAGCCATGCAAGCACTTTGGAGCTCACAACTTACCACAGATTGCTTTGGATGTTCCACATGGAACTACAGGACCTAATGTTTGCCCTGCTGGATTTTGGACTTGCTTTGGTCCCAGTACTTTGTGTTCCTGTTTGTACTTTTGGAATGGTAACGTTTATCTTGTACCATTAAATGTTGGAAGTGTTTAACTTTCCATTTGTACAAGGGCTCACAGTTTGGCCAGAAAGGAGTTTGCTTTAAATCTTGGAGGAGACTTGGACTTGAACTTTTCAGCAATGCTGAAGCTGTTAGAATCTTGGCAACTTTTAGAGATGGACTAAATGTCTTTTACATAAAGGATGTACATGAGTATTTGGGGGGCCAAGGGTGGAGCATTATGGTTTGTGTTTAGATGTCCCCCAAATGCCTCATGCAGTCATGGAGGCAGCCTTCTAGAGTTTGTGATTGATTGATGGTCCAATGCTGTGTTATGGGTGTGAGTGCTACACCTGCCCTGAGGTGGATAACTTGCATACAGTATAAAAAGGGAAAGAGGCTTTCTCCTCCCTTTTGCTCCTGTTGCTTTTGGTATTTGCTATCACCATGAACTGATGCCCCTCTGTCATGCCACCCTGTCTTGAAGAGAGCTGATTATGGACCGAAACCTCCACAAACTGTAAGTTAAATAAACGTTTCCTTCCTAAACTTTGGGTGTTGGATATTTTTGTCTCAGCAATGAGATAAAAGTAGCCAACACATGAAGTTATGAGACTATTCACTTATATTTCTTCCTAGTTATTTTTATTTTAGCTTTTATGACAATATTTTATTTATTTTAGTTTTTATGTCAATATTTTAATCAATCTAATATAATGAAGAAAAATCAAATATCCTTCTAGATAATCCCCTATTTATTGGTGAGTCTGTCTTCTGTTTATCGAGACAGTCAATCCATAGTAGAGCGAAGGTCTTTGTTCTCTGCCAGAGCAAAAGAGTATATCCCCCTCATCCTGTGAGAAGTCTTGGGGTCCTAACCCTCCTTCTGAACTGAGAAGCTTCCCTTCCTGTTTTGATGCCTCTAATTTATGTACTCTATTAATATTCTTTCCTTTGTGTTTCTCTCTATCTCATCATTTGGGCTATTCAGGAGAAAGTTTCTTCGAATCATTCTGTCCTTTCTGCCCATTTATAGTGTTAAACTGCTTCCTGATATGGAGAAATAGCTAATGAATCACACAAATGATGGACCAAGAGAGGTCATAAAACTCCTTAACACAGTGGTCCTGACTTTAGTTCCCAGCTTCCCAGACCCTCAAGTTTTGTTGGCACCTCTTCCATCCATTCACTGCACCCTAAACTGTTGAATTCTGCCTTATTAGGTTAGTGAAATCGAAAGGTCAGCATTTCTTCTCTTGGGAAGATGAGTGTTCTCTTTGAGGCTCCTGGAGAGTAGGACACTATACACCGGTTACCTCTGTCCTTTCCCACACAATGACCCGCTGGGTATTTTCTGAAACCCTACCCCTCATGTGGTAACTCAGTTGTGTTATTCCAACAACTGTTTATTTGGCAATGTGATGCATCTGGAACTGACCAATCTAACAGAGTAGGAAACAAGCTAGAGTTTCTGAATTCCTGTGTCAGTGTTTCTTCCTTACCCTTCTTTGTGTCATAGATAGTGACATATAGACCTGTCTTCCTGCCCTCCCACCGTCTCCATTGGAGTCCATTGTTCCTACAGGCAGGGGTCAAGTCTCCCTGATCTCTAGTTCCTCTGTCACACCCAGCATATGCTAGAAACTCAGTGTTCCTGTTGAATTAAAGTCATTGACTACCTTTTTTATGGGTTCCATCTTTGTTTTGAAATCTACTACGTAACTCTAAGAGGTATTTAGAAAGAGAGTGATGCTTAATAATTCCTTACTTATACTCTAAAGAAACATCCTCAAGGTGTGGATTTTCAGCTTTAGCACCATTGACAGTTCACAGCAAGTAATTCTTGGTTATGTGTAGGTTGTCTTGGGGATTGCATTGTTTAATCAAATTCTTGGTCTCTGTCCACTAGAAGCCAGTAGTATATACCACCTTACTCCACCACAATCATTTATGACAAACAAAAATGGCTCCAGTGTTTCTCTTCCCTGCTCCCACAAACTTGCTTTGGTTGGGAACCACTGTCTTCAGGATCTGTGGTGGATTAACTATGGGCACAAATTATCTGGCTTTCTGCTCACCGGGTCATGAGAGGATCTGTGTTCCTGCAAATCTGGTTGCACTGTGTGATCACTTTAACTATGAATTCAGAACTGAAAAGTGATGTCATGCTAATTTCTGAACCCAAGCAAGAAAACTTGACCTTGGATCCTTTGACCACCATGAAGAAGAAATTTCAGTTGCTCTGAGGCTGCCATGCTGCAAGAGTCCAAGGAGTGTGGAAAAGCTTTGGAAAAAGTGTGTGTGTGTGTGTGTGTGTGCGTGCGCGTGCGCACGCATGCGTGTGAGGGAGACAGAGAGAGAGAGACAGAGAGACACTAAGGAACTTTTTGGTGCCATCTTTTAGCCCCATTGGCTCAGATGGGAAGTTATGTAAATCAGAGATAAGAGGCCCAGATAAGCCTTTTGCAAACTTGCAACCCATCAAATTATTGATGAAATAAACGGTTGTTTTAAATCCCTGTTTTAGGAATGTCTATACTGAAACAATATCCTTTTTCATGGTAAACAACTCAACCATTGATTGTTTACTACATAAACATCACCAGTTTAGGTGATTAGCACAATTTCCATAAACATTTTTGCATGCGTGAAGTAAATGAACATCAGGAATCACTTTGTGACACTATCGTGACTCCTATTCCTATCACACAAACTTCATGTTGTCCTTTCGTTTATTATCTTCTTACTTGCTTGACAATATGCAATGGAGAATTATTGGAGTACTTTCTCCTTCCTCCTAATATTATTTAGCTTTTAAATTCAAAAGTAGTTAATAATTAGTTAATTCACTTCACAGCCTTGTAAAATATGTAAATTATATCTTTCTAGTTAGCATTTGATAATAATAGAATAAATTGGAAGAGAACTTTTGGTTGTATTCTATTATTACATACATAAATAGGGGAAAATATCTGTTTGTTAAGCAAATTACTTTGCTTCAAGTTACGAAGTGAATATAATTATAGAAGAATAAAATACCACAAAAAACAGAATTATGGCTTTTAGTTTTTCTTCTAATCTGAGTGATTAAGTTGTGAAATCCATATAACACTTGCCCATTAGGTATCTGTAATGATCTAGCAAAATACATGACAGATAAATCAAAATGAAAGTTGGATTTAGAACATTGGAACATTGTGAAGTTGATCACTGATGCATATAACTTAAACATTTTAGGTTGTGATATTAGTTTTTTCAAATACAAAGTACATTGAAATTGGCTACAATTATAATAAAAAATAGGTGAGGAAGAGCTTCTTACTGGAAAACAAATTATTTACTGAAGCAATAGATAAGCCAACATTGTATTTTCATCATTCCTATTTTACAAGTGAAGAAACCTCTCACAGTTAATACATGGAGAACCCAGACTTTGGGTCCTGGTTCTTTCCCCTCGGAAGCCTGTGCCTTTTCCTACCTTCCCCTTACCAAGCCATGTTGAAGAGGTCTTTGTTCTCCACTCCTGATGCAAACGTTGGGAAAGCTGCATGGTAGGTTGAGATAAAGCCTGCTCACTAAGTCATCACTTCTCTTAAGTGTGTGCAGGTAGGTTAAGATGCAGAAGTTAGGCCATCATAGCTGCTAAGGGATGGCTGCCTGAAATGCTGGCATCTAAACTGCTAGGCTGGTTAACTTGTGTGACATCCTGATCCTCAGGAGTCATCTGAACTGAGGACACTGTGATGATTGGAGGGTTGAGGCAATGGTGAGTTCAAAGTGTGAGTTTTGACCCTGCATGCATATTAATATCACCTGGGGAAACTCTAAAAGAGCCCAAGTACTGGTTTTGGTGATTTGGACTGAAGTGCTCTGAGTGGAGGATCCAGGCTCTGATGGTTTTTTAAAATACCCATTTTGAACAGGGATATCATCAATTTGCATGAAAAGTTTTCTTTTTTTCTTCAAGTGCAGTGGTAGTGAACCTATGACATGCGGCCCACAGCCAGGTGTTTGTCATCACTGAAAGCTCTAAAAGTTTAGCCATCACTGTTCTAATGGACACATGCATACAATGACTGTCTTCATGGCCATACCTAAGGCTGTCTTCTCCCTGCTATGTAAGATAGTTCTGTAATCACTTCTCCACGATCATTTGCTCTATGAATGACATGACATTTTGATGAGTTCCTTGTCTGCTTTTTGGGCTCATCCATGACAATATCATCTTGAGTAATAAAGACGGTATGAAGTTTAGCCCAGTTATTGCCGGAAGGGAACTTGAATCTAGTTCCACTCTCACCAGGCATCTGCACTGCCCCATGAGGTGCAGATGCACGGCTTGCTGTTGGTGGTGGTGGTGTGGCCATGGCTATGGCACACCCCTGTGTTTCCCACATTTGCTCTCAGATGCTCCTTGAAAGCTTCATTGTCCTTTTTAACCTACAGTTAGTCACAGAGGAGATTTGACCCAAGAAAAGATCCTGTCTTTTCTGCGTATTTGTGATTTTCTCTCCTGTGTGGGACGTGACAGCCTTTAGTGCTCCAGCTCTGGAGCTGAGACCTGCCAAGTGTTCATTGTGGCCATCAGTAGGGGCAGTGTGTGGCCCCCGGCCTTCTTGAAAGGTCTTCCCTGCAGATGCAGAAGGTCCTGTTAAAATGTCTCACTCTGGCCTCTGTTTCCATGAGCAGCTTCCCTTAGGCCTTAGGAAAACAGCATATCTTGATCAATCTGGCCCAGTAGGCCTGCTCTCAGGGGCAAGCCAAGTGAGGTTCCAGACTTTCTGTGATGGATCCCGTTGGTCGCCAGCTGGACTGTACAGGGTTTTCTTAGATTAATGCTTTTAAATGCAAAGAACAGTGGGTTTACAAAGCTAACAAGCTATATCAAAAGGCAGGTATCTAAATATTAAAAATACACTTGTGATATCCTAACATGTGCCTCATTAATAAATTAAATGATGGCATATGCTCATGCATCAGTGCCTAAGGCTATTTAGAAGTAGTGATGAGCTGCACAAAAGGGATTTATGATCACTGTGCTATTGGCTTGATTTCTCCAGGTGGCAAAGGCGCAGGGACTGTTCTCATGTGTGGGTTGCTGATGTTCATAATCAAAGGAAATGCTAACTCTTAGCAGTGAGTGAATATAAACACCTTTTTTTTTTCCATCCAAGGAGTAATTGACTCTATCCACAGCCTTCTTAGATATTCCTAAAAGAGAGTTTTGTGGGATGCTAGTAGGTGTCAGGAATGAACACTTCTGTGCTCAAAAACACTGGAAACACTTTTTGTTAAACAAAGTAAAACAAGTTCCTTTACTGAAGAACTTTTGAGGTTCTTTAAATCTATTCTGAATCTCCAAGGGGCTGTTTTCAAAACACAGTGACAATCCTCTCTTCTTGAAGAAATAATCCTGGAGATGAAGTCCCCTGGGTGTGCCTCTGAGGAATGCCTGGAGGAGGACAGTTTGAATTCCTGATGGAATACAACAGACCCCATGCAAAGATGTTACCATAAGTTTGCACTCCTGGGAGTCTTTTTTGGGATCACTGGCAGTAAACTTCCCAACATTTCTGAAAAGTTCCTGAGCTTCTTCCTAGGGTGTCCAGGTTCACCTTTGGTAAGGAAGGACACTGAGGTTGTCCAGTCTGCCTCTCAGGAGTGACTTGGGGTTCTTGGGATCCTTACGGCCAGAGGAGCAACACTGACCACAACCCTGCAACACAGCCACTGCCTTCCTTCATCGTGGGCTCAGGCAGTGCTCCCATTCTTCTCCTCTTGGGACCTCTTTTTATTCCTCGTGCTTCTCAAATGCCATGATGATATTATATTGTGTTACTTATGATCAGGGATACAAGGATGAAAAATAAATGTCACTTATTGGATGTGTATGTCATGCCAAGTGCTGTGCCAAGAGTTCACACCTATCTAACATCACTGGGGCTGTGCCACAGATCCTGAGTAGCAGTCTCCATGGGGGACATAAAGGTGACACTGCAGCAGGCCTGAGGGTCTGGGTCTCATAGCTTGTGTTGTTGTGGAAAACGTGGCCCTGAAGTTGAGTGCTGTGTTTGGTATCTTGGGGTTCTTTGATAATCCCCACTATTCCACATCTCCCCCAGGTGGAGAGGGATGGGGTATACTAAGGAGACCAGGCTGGCTACTGTAGGGATTGTGGAGTCCTGGGTGTCCCTACTTTAGCTTAGCCTGTCTCTCTGGGGAGACCAGCAACCCTTTCTGACAGAGTACACCATCCTCTTTTTGGATGTCTGAAGAAATCACTCAAGAGTGAAATGAAAACTTCTTATCTTCCTGTAAGATCTGAGTCCAGTGATGGGAAATAGGAAAACAGTAATTGACCAATCACCATTTAAATGAATAAATTAGACCACTGATAGTCAACAGTAATTTCATGCCATAATTGGTAATAAATAGAACTTTTGAAAATAATTATACAATGCATAGCTAGAGTAACCCAGCACCAAAAATCGCTGCTTCAATTGCATGTTCATCCCGGAGCTGGGAAGGTCACTTCATTAGAGAGTTATTTGATAGCCTTGGGGCTGAACTGTGTGTCCTGGTAAGGTCAGAATAAGATGCTCAGTGTCAGGAACAGCATCCAAAGTTCTGTGTCCTTCCCCATAAATTCAAGAGGCTACTGTGGTATTCCCAGACCAGGGGGAACATTAACTGGATGTCCACCATTCTCATACTTACCTCTGGATGAACACTCAGATATAAAGCCATACTGTGTAAAAGCAACTGCCAATTAAAAAACTGTCTTTTGTGTGTGGGGGGCTTGTTTTGTTTTCTGGAGATCACATCTCGCTGAAAAGCAATTAATCTGCTTCTCACTTACCACAAATCCACTAACTTTATACACTTCCAGATTTTCAGTCTTTACTTAGTAGTTTTTGCCTGTTTAAAGTTTGAAAAATTTAAAGCAGACTATTTGTAAAATGCATAAAAATATTTTCTTATTGGCACATTCCAAATATGTAACTAGATAAGTTGGTATGTGATTTATACGTGGATTTTTTGCTCTAAAGATGTTGTTTATGTTAATCTGCTTTATAATAGTAACATTTTATTATTCATATATATCCCATCACCTCATATTGTAAGCTTCTCATGTGCAAAATGCAGAATTTATTAGAAAATTAGTTGATCACATGTGCATCAGAAAAATGATTTGAAGTTCTTTTGTGATACAGTTTTAGTTGAAAGAGCTTTATATTTTCTCCAAAAATGACCAGTCCTTTAAAATTGTCTATTCATTTTATATTTATTTGTAGGTATATTAAAACCTACTATAAGGCAGGCATTGCTTTAAGAATTTAGATACAAAAAGACATTAAATGCAGTCCTGTTTTTGAGAACAGAACAAGGGAATAATTTGTGTGTTATCTAAAAATATTTTAACCCAGGTGGCTAAGAATAAAAGAAGATTAAAATATAATGTTAAATAATTTAGTTATCCCAAGAGATTATCTGAGAAAAGAAATATTAATTTCTTAGAAATTATTTTATAATCTTATTTTGAACAAGATAACTGAAACAAAAGTTAAAGCAGTATTTATTGCTCATACCTGAATATGTGTGCAATAATATAAAACATTTAAAAATGTTAAAACTGTGTATAAATATAGAAGTGGGGCATAAATTTTTCATTAGAAATACAAGCTAAGAATTTTAAAATAATGATGAAGTTTACTGTGTGTTTATGTGTATTTGTGGGATATTTGTATACAAGAGTCAATAAACTGAGCTTAAGGTTTACACTTTAATCTAGGAAATGTACTACAAAGACTCTATAGAATGAGCAAGTTGACAATTTAATGAAAAACTTGGAGGATTCAATGAAAACTAAGCCTAAGCTATGTGCTTCCAGAGGTTTTTCTAAATTCTTCAGAGCTTATTCTAGCTTTAGGTATTTAAAAGTCAAAACTGTTTTTGATTTAACGGTTTAAACAGCTTAGAGTTTTCTAGCGGAGATTTAAAGAATTTGAGGAGGCACAGGCTAGTTAATCCTAGATGTGAATTCAGTTGCAAGGGCTAATTCAACGTGAAAAATCATAATCATTGGCAGAAGTTGGAAAGCATGCTATTCATGTTATCTACCTTTGATGTTTAAATTAGTCTTCAAATGTTTTTTGGAGAGCAGACAAAGATTGACAACTGGTCTACCTTGGCACCTCTGCTGATTAAAATCCCAGTGTGTATGCAGCCCTTGTGATCCTGCATCCAGCTGACACACACTTTACACAGACCACTGAATGGGTTCTTCCTCATAAGTGGTGTGTGCATTCACCTTGCAGAGGGGCTCTGGTTTCTGAGTTATGAGCCCTCCTATTTTGGGAAGGGGGATGTAGAACTCTGAAGAATGGAATAAGATACAATGAAAGTTGAGGACTCAGAATAGTGAAGAGGAAGTGGTAAACTAACACTGAGATAATTCCCTATTTCTTCGGGTGATTGGCTTCTGCATGCAATATATACTCTTGGCATTTAGAATTTAAACTCCAAGCTGGAAGAGGAGGGCATCCTGGAGATCCTGGAGTGCAATAGAAAGAACCCCAGATGGAGAGCTCTGGAAAGCTGGTCTTTCTTTGTGGAGTCTCTTGTACTCTTGTGGGGTGCAGAAGTGGTAGTTGATTGGATGGGGCGGGGGGCTCTGGGGAACATAGCTGTAAACATCCACTTTTCTTCTTGCAATCGCCACTGGACTATCACTGTTCCCTGCTCACCACTGTGCTTGGTGCATTTTTGAGCAAACTATTGCCTTTTTCAGCCCCAGAGTCCTCCGTATTACATTGGAAATAATCTGTGTGTCCTGTCCAAGGTGCCATGTTGCCAGAGGGTTACACTGGGCTCAGTATACTTAGATGTACTTAACTTAGTGTACTTGACTAACTTTTTAATGACCATGAAATGTATTCTGGGCATAGATTTGGGAAAGACTCACTAGGCACTTATATTTACTTTTTTTAACCTTCAGTCTATTCTTCTTAATGTAGATCCTCCTTATTTTTATGACAATATATTAACTACAAAGAAAATAAGAGAAAATAGAATAAGTCCAGCTAAATCAACCAAAAATTTCTTAATCAATTGTTTACTGCAAACCAAAACATTTCTTAGAGCCAAATATGTGAGGCAAATAAGACTTCACTTTCCTGCTGTAGGTCAAATCAGAAAGGCAGCAGGATTTCCAAACTTACCATCAGGCTCTTCTGATTTTCCAGAAGACCTTGGGAATGCTGATCTCCCTGCATAGAGCTCAGGGCATTCTCTTACAATGGGATCAAAGCCTGTTTTGCCTGATGAGAAATAAGGAAGGCCTCCACTGCTTAGTCACAAGAGGAAAGCTCCCTAAGTTCACTGGTGACCATGACAATTTTCCTAATGCTTAGATAGCAGATACCTTCATGGGCTTGTGCAGGCCCCAGTGTGGCAGAAGGAAAGGATGCCACTGCACTGAGCAACACAAAAGATTTGTGTTGTGCAGGAATAGGCCCTGAAATCCTGCTTCAACAGCAGTTAGCGTTGTGACCTGCAAGGAATACCACAGAGACCTGGCTACCATTACTGTTGGCTCTGTTGTCAACTGTAATTTCCTGAGGTCTCTGGGGATGGTGCATACAGGTGCACGGGCTTTGGAGACAGACAGATGGGGGTGATATTAAAACACTGGACAACCAGTATGTCAGGGACATGGGCACAACCAAAGTGTAGAGATGGAGTAGAGTCCAAGTTATGATTTTTGGGTCGTGGGAAAGTGCTAGGATGGTGGGAAGGGGTCTAAGAAGACAGAGCATTGGAGTGACTGAGAAGGGTCTATTTGCCAACCAGTATATAAGTAGTTCAGTTTTTTAATTACTGATACAACTGGTTAATATGGGCTCCCTGCCCTGAAGAAATACCCAAAGTATTGGCTTTGAGTGAATTGTTTTTC
>RJWT010013696.1:0-21591 GCA_004365215.1 Cuniculus paca | reverse complement strand
AAGCAATACAGGTCTTCAAAACATAACAACAGGAGATTAACAATGGTTACCCTAATGTCACTTGCCTTCTTCAAAATGGTTGTTCATACATTTACAGACAATAAACTCAAACAAAACAAAGTAATATAAAACCAGATAAAACAAAAGAGCATTACAGGCCTTCAAGTCGGACAACAAGAAACCAGCAATGGCTACCATAGTGTCTCATTTTTCAAAAGAGCTGTTCCTATTTTCTCGCTTATTGCTTTCAAATAGTAGGAAAGGGACTCAAACCAATCAAATCAAAGAATAAAAGTACCATTGGATTTCAGAACCATTTCTCCATATTTATCAGGAATTTTGTATCTTATTGAGTCTTTCAGTTTCTTACACTAGGGAGACAATGTGGTATTTACACATGTGTGTTTGGTTTATTTCACTTATGAGTATGGTCTCAAGTCTCATCCATTTACCTATAAAAGCCTCAAGGTGATCATTCTTTATAGCTGAATAGTACTCCATTGTATAAAAGTACCACATCTTCTTTATCCATTCCTCAATTGATGGGCATTTGGGTTGTTTCCAAGATTTCGCTATTACAAATTGTGCTGCTATAAACATGGGTGCACATATATCACTGTGGTAAGATGATTTCACTTCTTCTGGGAATATGCCCAGAAGCGAAATAGCTGGGTCAAATGGGACTTCCAATTGTAGCTTTTTGAAAAACCTCCAGACTGATTTCCACAGTGGCTGCACCAGTCTACACTCCCACCAACAGTGGAGAAGGGTTCCTTTTTCCCTACAGCCTCTCCAGCATTTTTTGTTGGTGGTTTTCTTGATCCTGGCCATTCTTTCTGGAGTGAGATGAAATCTCAGAGTTGTTTTAATTTGCATTTCTCTAATGAGCAATGATGCTGAACATTTTTTCATGTATTTATTTGCCATTCGTATTTGTTCATCTGAGAAGTATGTTTTCATCTCAGATGCCCTTCATTGACATTTTAAAAATTTCAAAATTGACAAAAACTTACATAAAAGGGAAGAACTTTGTTTTTTGCAATGCAATTGCATATGGCCAGTATGTATTTCTCTTTGAAAAACTATTCTTTTAAGAAAACTGTATAGTAAAATAGTGGAGATAATGCCATCATACTCCTTCTGAATTAAGATTTAATAAAAATTTCTACCAATAAAAAAATAAGTAAACCTCTCATGTCTTAGTCACTTTCCTTGTTGCTGGGACAAATGCTCGACATTCACCACTCTTAAAGGAGGAGAAGTGTATTTTGGCTCATGTTTCAGTCCATGGTCTGCCAGCTCTGGAACAGAAGCAGCAATGGGGAAGAGTCAAAGTGGAGGGAAGCTGCTGCGGTCACGGTGGCTGGGTAAAAGAGAGTGAAGGGAGGAGCCAAGAAAGCAGAGGCACCCTTCCAGGTCATGCCCTAGTGACCCACCTCTTCTGTCTCTGATTACTGACACAAAATACCCAACACCCAAAGTTAAAGGGGAAAGGTTTATTTAGCTCACAGTTTGTGGAGGTTTCAGTCCACGATTGGCTGGTTCCAAGGCAGGGTGGCTTGGCAGAGGGGCAGCCATTCATGGTGGTGGAAGACAGCAAATGCAAGCAAGGAAGGAGAAAGAGAATCCTAAACTAAACTTTGTTAAGCTTAAGAATCTATTAATTCCTCTAATAGTTCCTGGATAATAAAGGTGACAGAATTTCTGAGCAAAAAGTAGAAATTTTACAGAATTCTTTAAGGATGAATTCTATGAAATGTATTGCTTTATCAGTAGGGTTAAATTGAACTTTATAGGTTGGGAAAATAAAATTAAGCAAACCACTGCCCTTACTTTGGACATGCATGATTTCTTGCATTTATGCTGTTTGGGATTTTTGAATCTGTAATAATTTAATTTTCATTAAATTTGGGCAGATTTCTGCCATAATTTCTTCAAATATATTTTCTGCACTAGTTTTTTTCTCTTCTGTAATTTCACTGACATGAATATAATTCTTTTGATATTGTTCCAAAGGTCCTTATGATTGTGCTAATATTTCTTCAGTCCTTTTTTCTCTGTTCTTCAATCTGAAAATTTCTATTGATCCAAATTATCTCCATTCTGTCCTTGAGCCTATCAAGTAAATATGTTATTTCAGATGTTGTATTTTTTAAATTTCTATCAGGATTCTTTTTATAATTTTTTTGTATCTGTTTGCTGAAATTTTCTCTTTCCATTCATTTCAGTAAGGTTCACTATTACTTTCTGGAGGATGGACGTAATACCTGGTTTAAAGTATTTGTCTGACAATGACAATATCTTGAGGTTGATTTCTTCCTTGTTTTTCATTTGGAAATTGATCATATTTTCTAATTCTTAATATGTTCAGTAGTATATCTAGTAATTTAAGACTATATTTTAGACATACACTAAGTCGTGAGACTCTGGGTCCTACTTATATCCTCTGGAGAGTGTTGGTTGTTTTACTTCAGCTGGAGGTTAATCTTATAGAGTTAGATTGGAAATTTTGTGTCACTTTCTGTGGGCACCAATCCCAATAACTTTAGTTTTCAAAGCTTTCATTATGCTGTTTGGATCTGTTTCTTACATGAGCTACTCAAAGATTAGACTGGGATTTAGGCCATAGCTCATACGGAAGTTCAGGTCTCAAAGCTTTTGCTGTGGTTCTTTTATGTGTTCAGAACATACACAGCTTAGTATATGGACTTGTTTCAAGTCGTAAAGAATTTGGAGAGCAGCCGGACCTGGTGGCGCACGCCTGTAATCTCAGCACTTGGGAGGGTGAGACAGGAGGATTGTTGCGTGTTCAAGACCAGCCTGGGCTACAAAGTGAGTCCAAGGCCAGCCTGAACAGCATAGCAAGACCCTGTCCCAAAAATACAATGGCCAGGGATTTAGCTCAGTGGCATAAGCGCATGCCTGGTAAGTGCTAGGTTGTGAGTTTGATCCCTGGTGTTGCAAAAAAAAAAAAAAAAAAAAGAATTTGGAGAGCCCTTACGCCTCTCTCTTCTGCAGGATTTTCTCTATGTTCTTTGTTTCTCAGTAGCTCCTTTCACTAGTCCTTTGATAGAAAGTTGGTGTTTCCCTTATACTTGTAACCACCAACATCATATAATTCCATGTGATTGGGTCTACCCTAAGGGCAAAGTGGTTGCAGAGAAAGAGAAAGAAATAAATAAAAGGAATTTTCCCTTCATTCTTCATACACTGGGGCTTTTTCCATTTCCACCATCCAAATAGACAGGCTTGTTCTGAGTTCTAGGTTCCTACATCACTGCCATGGTGGACTGATAGCTGGTGGTCAACTTGTAACACGCAGCTGAACTGAATCAGCGTGGTGCTGGGTGTGGATGGCCCACCTGAAGATTGTTGCCAACAACATAAAAAGAGAACTGGCAAGGAAGAGGTGGTGCTCTTGGTTCTCCTGGAGGAGCTTGTTGTGCAGGCTTTCCTGATATGAATTTGGCTGTTCTCGTCATTGGAGGAGCTCGGGGTCTTGTTGCTGAGGATGGCTGTGGTATACTTTTCGAGGGAGCTCTGGTCCTTACTTTGAGCATTGCTTCCTGGCTCTGAAGGGAGATGGTGCGCTGCTGAATCTCCTGGAGAAGCTTGTCACGCTGGCTTTCCTGATACGAACTTGGCTGTTCTCATTGTGAAACAGACTTGCATGAGACATTGTGGGCTCCAGGCCTCCAGTTGGACTCACAGCAGGTAATGTCATGTGCTCTAGGTCTTCAGCTGGATTCATGCAGGACAATGCTGTGGGACCCAGGCCCTCAGCTGGATTCTGTGGGTCTCTAGTGTGTGGACAGGTCCCCTGCACTCTATTGCATTTGACTCTTTGGGTGACTATTATAAAATAATCCTATAAATTATGTGTCCTGAATTAAACTGTTTCCCTTGCAGAATGCAGACTGGTGCAACCACTGTGGGAATCAGTGTGGAGATTCCTCAAAAAACTAGGACTAGAAGTCCCATTCAACCCAGCTATTCCCCTTCTGGGTATCTTCTCAAAAGAATTAAAAACATCATAACACAGTAATGTATGTGCACCCACATTTACAGCAGCACAGTTTGTAATAGCTAAATCTTGGAAACAAGCTAAATGCCCATTGACTGAGGAATGGATAAAAAAGATGTGGTATTTTTATATAATGGAGTACCACTCAGCCATAAAGGATAAACTGGATACTTTTATAGGTAAATGGATGCATCTCGAGAACATACTGATTAGTGAGGTAAATAAGACACACGTGTAAGCATTGTCTTGTTTCATTAGTGTGAGAAGCTGAAAGAAAAATTGTATGTATATGTGTATGTATATGTATATAAAAATAATAGTTAAGACAGACTACTGATTTCTATGAGTTCACTAAAGGGAAAGATTTGTACTGGTATGGTTTGGACAATTGAATGGAGATGTCTTGTGCTCTGGGTGAACAATTTGGGGATGACAATGCACAATGTATGTGCCATTGTTGCCCCCCGATTGACGTGTTTTGAAATTTTGTTGTAGTTTTTTTCTTTTTTCTTCTTCTTTTTTAATTTTTATCCTCGAAAAAAATGGATTTGGAAAAAAAAAAACTGTTTCCTTTGCAAATCTTGACTATAACAACTGCCAAGGTGACAGTTCAGCTACATGACCAAGACTGACTGGCCTTGAACATGGTTTGGAAAGGATGAAAATAAGAGAAATAAACCAATGTGGTGATACATGCCTGTATTCCAGCCACTAGGGAGGATGAGCAGGAAGATTACAAATTCAAGGCCAGCCTGGGCAACTTAGCAAGACCTTGTCCCCCGCCCCCCCCAAAAAAAATGAAAGAAAAGAAAGGGCAGTTGCTATTCCCTGGGTTCAATCCCAATCCCAATTATGGAAGGAAAAGAGACAGATAAATAGAACCAGGGATTCTCCCCACACTATCTAGCTTGTAGGGGCCAATTTTTATATACTTATAGCCAAAAAAAAAAAGGATTTGTTTTCAGTTTCCACTATTTGTTGTTGAGCTATTTCTTAATAAGTAGGTGCTTTGGGGTCAAAAGAAGGAAAAGAAAGGAGAGAGACAGACAGAGACCCAAGAGAGAGGAAGAAGAAGGAAGAGGAAGTGGAGGAGAAAGGGAGAGAGGAGGAGAAGAAGGGGGAGGGAGTAAAAGGAAGAGGAGGAGGAGGAAGAAGAGGAGGAGTGGGTAGAAGGAGAAAAAATGTAAAAATAAAATAAAATAAAAATCCAGGAAACTCGTTGCTTCTATTTTGGTTGTTCTACAAGTTTTGACTTTCCTCCATATCCACCTGCTATTTGATGTTTCAAGATTCTTAGGTAGTTGTTTTTTTGTCGTTTTTTGAAAATGTTTTAGATTGGCTATATCTTGGCCAGAATTGGACTAGATGGATTTTTTGTTTGTTTGTTTTGTTTTGTTTTTTGAGACAGGGTCTCGCTATGTAACCCAGGCTAGCCCTGAACTCACTATGTAGCCCAGACTGGCCTTAAACTCACAGTGATCCTCCTGCTTCAGCCTCCCAGGTGCTAGGATTACAGGTGTGTGTCACCATACTCAGGCGACCTAGACAGATTTTTTTCCTTAAATCCTAAAATTGGTCGACGAAAGAACTCTTACAGCAGTTTTAAATTAAGATTTAGAGAACTCTAGACAAAACTATTTCTATTGTCTTTCCTTTTGTAAGCTAAAGGGCAAATCTTTGTGATACCTAATGGCCATTTTAGGAAGCCCAAATTTAGTTTATTTATAAAAGACACCTCAACAACTTTTTAAAAAATATGGCTATGGCCCTGAGTTTGAGATAGGCAAATTGAAGAGTAATTATTAAGAAGATAAGGTAGAAGTCATAGAAATCTAAAGTTAAGAAACATTTGCAAGAAACATTGTTGAAACACACAGCAATAAATAACAATGGTTAGTCATTATGGTTTAAATATGAAGTGTCCTGCAAAGATTCATGTATTGAGAGCTTGATCATCAATGCACCAGTGTTCACAGGTGATTGGATCATGAAAGCATTAAGTTCATCACTTAATGAGTTCATAACTGAATGAGCTGTTAGAAGACAGGGCCTGGTTAGAGGAGGCTGGTCATTGGGGGTGTACCTTGTCCCTGGACTCTTTCTGTCTCTGTGTGTGTCTCTCTCTTTCTCTGCTGTTTGGTCACTTTCTACTATGCGCTTCCTACCAAAATGCTCAGCCTTGCCTCAGGCCTATAGTAATGTGACCAAATGACCATGGACTGACACCTCTGAACCATGAGCCAAAATAAACCTTTCCTCCTTTCAGTTGTTTTTCTCAGGTATTTTGTCACAGTGGTGAAAACATTTTTAAAAGTCAGGAATTTTTTTAAAAAATGGTTTGAACAATGTCAAAAAGCACAAAGAGTTTTATGTGGCCATAAGGAATTTCTATTATGCTGTACATGAAATAATTTAGTCATTTTACAGAAAAAAGACCCAAATTTCAATTTTATTCCTGTCAATCACACACATAATGACTTGCAAATAAAGAATCTAGTAATATATCTTACATATATACATATATAGGCATGTATAAGTACTTAAACACACAACTGATACATCTTAAGCTTTTAAATATATTATCAACATACTACATAAAATATATCATAATAAAATTACCATTTGGGAAGCCTCTTAATTTTCTTAAACATAAATTATGATATTACTTCAATATTTATTATAACTGAAATATCAGGAACTGGGTAATTTCAAAGATAAGAGGTTTTGGAAGAACAGAGGTATAACTCAGTGGTTTAGTATATGCAAGTCTGTAAGTTTGATTCTCATCCCTAAAAAAAAGAGAGGTTTATTTTGACTCATAGTTCTGGAGTCTAAGGACAAGGTGGGTCACATCTAATGATAATCTTTTCACTAGCAGAGTCCTGATGTGATGTAGGGTATCACATGGCAAGAGACAAGAAGTATGCTTGTTATGTCTGTGTGTCTCTTTTGGCCTCACTCCTTATAAAGCCACCAGGACTCCATTCAAATGGCTATATCAAATCTTAATCAATTCTCAAAGGCTCTACTTCTAAACACCATAGTCAGATTAAGTTTCTACTCTCTTATTACTTTATCATTGGAATTAAATAACAGCCTGAACTTTTGGAGGACAAATATTAGCAATTATCTATTATTTTATTATCTAATCTTTTTATAATTGTCTCTAGCATACTCAACCAATTTATTTTAGATATTTGAGATTGTACCCAAATTCTCGTGTATGATAAGCAAGCACTCTCCATTAAACTATATACTCAATCTTTTTAAAATTTATTTTGAGATAGTATCTGACTAAGTTGCTCAGATTGGCCTCAAACTTGGAATCTACTTGTCTCTACCTCCTGCATAGCTGGAACTACAGGTGTGTGCTACCACGCATAGCTATTAATATCTTCTTTAACTAAAATAAATAACTTTTCTTCAGACATTAAAAAAAAGACAGAAAATCAAGAGCTATGTAGTTAGTTTGTTTCATGGGCCTCCATTACACATTGTCTTAACAAATTTGAAACAGTAAATAATTCTCTAATGCAATTGCATATTTGTTAATGTATGTTTATGCTAAGAAAGAATAAATCAAAATTATGTCTATTAAGCAGTGTTTTTGTATCTGTTTCTTAAAAATAATTCAGGTGTTCAAAGATTATTTAAAATTATCTTACTTGTGTAAGCTCTTAAATTTAAAGAACTAAAAATTACAATTTTTCCCACCATATGTACCTGTGATTGCTAGAATTGTAAGAATTTCACCCAAAATTAAACCCTTTGCAAAGATATCCATGATCATAATTTCATATATATAATATATATATATCTTTTTAATTCAAAGCAAGTTATAGAAAAAGTGATGGTTTACTTAATTCATAAAACCAGTATAGGAAATTTAAATCATGGGAAATTTAATTCTGGTCTTGTGAAAAGCCAAAATCTTGTATTACTATTATATTTTAAAGGGTAAGATAAATTTTAGAGGCTTTGAATCATTCCTAATGCTCTTATGTTGGCTTTGAACCAATTCTATTTCTTTTTATCTCATAGTAACAGGCTCCTATGTAAATACAATTTTTAGTGCTCACAAGAAGAAATGCTATCAGGTTAAAAACTCTTTTAGACTTTTAAAAACTATTTAAATTGACAAAATGCATATATTTATTGAGGAAGCAATGTTTTAAAATATGTATACATTATAGAATGGCTAAATAGAGCTAACATATGACTTACTTCACATATTTTTATGGTCAGAAAATATCTACTCTCAGCAATTTTCAAGATCTTTTAGCTATTTTTACTGTTAATTTCTAGAGTATATACAAAATGATTGTATTATTTTTTTCTCAGTTAATTCGTAAAAGAGAAAGAACACTAGAGAACAAAACTGAGAAGGAACTGGCTTCAGACTACATGAATTCTGTAAAAGGCTGATAATGTTCCCACTGCCAGGAGAGGAAAGAAAGTCTAGAAGCAGGAAAACCTCAATTTGATACATAACTCTACAAAACGGAGTAACTAGGTCTGGTTTAAACAATATACTTGACTTTTGACAATTTTATGAAATGGGATAATGAAAAAGTTGAGCCTTATTAATCCCTGAAGTACAGAAAAGGAAGGAGTAACTGCTACAGCAACTAAAATCTCTCCATTTAATCAAGCAAGAAGAAAATCTTCCTTCAGATGATTTCTTCTCTTTATGTTCTAAGGTATCTTTCAGACAATCACGTTTATGTAAAAAGTTCACCTTCTGCAACTGGGAATTGTTCCTAGTAAAACTGCCCCAGTTAGAGAAGCACACAAATTAACATAATGGTGGCAAACCACACAGGATGAAGCATTTGTTTTAGAGGAGGCACAAATAAATTTATTTATTTATTTATTTACTTATTCTGAGGATCGAAGCTATAGAGCTACATCACCACCATCCACCCCCTGCCTTTTTTTTTTTTTTTTTAACTCAGAACCTTGTGCTTGCCAGGCAGATGCTGTGTCACTAAGCTATATCCCTGATCCTACCATCTGCAACCCTGCAAGCAACTGGCTGACTTGCAGGAACACAGGCTAAGTTGATAGCAACTGAGGTACAAAAACAACTTAATGCCTGTATTGTTTGATTGACTTTGCAGGCCTAAAGCTGGTAGTCTGAGCATCTATTTAGAGAATAACAATATACAATATAGCAACTATGGGGGATTTCCTTCTGTCTTGTTTTTGAAATCCAATATTGTTCTCACTGCTTTATTTTGTTCCATTTTATTGTTTTGTTTTCTTCAATGCAATGTTTTGATTGGTTTTATTCTGTTCAGTTTTGTTTGATTTTATTATGTCTGATGGTATGGGCAGCAATTTTGAAGATAACAAGAGACATTATGGTAGCCATTATTGATTTCCTATTATCCTGTTTTGAAGTCCTGTAGCACTTTCACTGTTTTCTTCTTCTTCTTCTTTTTTTTTTTTTTTTGGTACCAGGGATTGAACTCATGACCTCGCTCTTGCCAGGCAGGTACATACACCACTGAGCTAAATTCCTGGCTCTTCACTGTTTTGTTTTGATTGGCTTTATTCTGTTTTATTTTTGTTTTGGTTTTATTTTCTTTAATATAAAATTTAAAAGAATAAAAGCAGCAACTTAAACTTTGTTTAATCAGTGAATAAACTGACTGTGCAGTGATAGTGCAGACAAAGTCTAAAATATCTTTACAACAAGGAATGCTCCCTTCATGAATAAAACATTTTTTTCTTGGGACTGCATAGGCTAGGTGTTAGTTTCATAACTTAGAAGAAAAAGGGAGAACTTACAGAAGGAGAAAACTCCATGAAGAACAAGAATAGAACTGGAATGATAAGGGAGGGAAGGGAAAAAAACTAAAGGAAATCCAAAAGGAGTTAAATCAGGTAAAGAAAAGGACACATGAAAGGAGGCAGATTGCAGTGGATAAGAAATACTAACCACTAACATTTTACGAATAACTGTTGTATTATTAGGAAAAGAACTTCTGAGATCTATGCGACAGATATCAACTATGTGAAATATAATGATGTGAAGCCACACAAGCTCCAGAGCAGAGGTCCCCTCAACATCTCACACTTCTCTCTCCCTTCTTCTCTCCTCTCTCCCTTCTTCTCTCCTCTGATCCTTTCTCTTTCCTTCTGAGTCCTTCAAGACTGCATGTGCATACATCCACAAAGACCAAAAAGTCTATAGAGAAATGCACCCACACAGACATTTATACTAAAAACACATATGGTCAGGTTCAGAAGACCCAACCCCACAGTCATGTACATGTGATGCAGAAAAATCTACCCACAAGGACTTATCCACAACCTGTTTCCTCACAAAGACAAAATGAAACCTAAAACTTAATTGGAATCAGATATATACAAAGTAAAATGTACTCAGAGAGAGAGAGAGAAAAAAGTGAGTATTTCAAGAATCCTTCTGTTATCCCCACATATCATTAGACAGACACCAGCAGTTAATGCATGCCGATGCCTGCATTTGGATCACTCCCTCTTCTAATTTCACGTGTTAAAGTTCTCTCTCTGATCTAAGCACCAGCTTACTCAAAGCTCTCTCAGATCATTTCAGCTAAAATAATCTCTCTCCTTTCTAGAAGATTTATATAGCAGCTTATCTACTAGGAGTACTCTCAAGTACTTTGAGAATTATTGAATGGATACCTATTGTTTGTAACTATGCAGAAAAAACATAACTTTTAAGCTACCAAGATTCACCTCTAGATAACATTTACCCCCTCTCCATCATACTTTAATCACTAAATAGCTCTTAATAAATATCACTTTCACCTCATAGGGGAGAAAACTAAGGCACACAGAGGAAGGCAGCTAATCATCAAGAAGATTATATACCATGATCAAGTTGGATTCATCCCAGGGATGCAGGAATGGTTCAACATATGCAAACCAATAAATGTAATACACCATATTAACAGAGCCAAGGACAAAAAACATATGATCATCTCAATAGATGCAAAAAAACTTTTGACAAAGTCCAACTCTCATTCATGGTTAAAAAACAAAAAACAAAAAACAAATACTGCAGAAAATTGGAATAGATGGTCTTTATCTCAATCTGATAAAAGACACATATGACAAAACAACAGTCAACATCACACTGGATGGACAAAAACTGAAAGCTTTCATTCTAAAATCAGGAGCAATACAAGGATGTTCACTGTCACCACTATTATTCAATACAGTTCTGGAAACATTAGCCAGAGCAATTAGACAAGAGAAAGAAATAAAAAGAATAAGAATAGGAAAGAAAGAAGTTAAATTATCATTATTCACGGATGACATGATACTCCACATAGAAGACCCCAAAAACTCCACCAAAAGACTTCTAAATTTATAACCAAATTCAGCAGCATAGCTGGATACAAAGTTAACACTCAAAATTCAGTAGCCTTCTTGTACCCAAATAAATTCACTGAGAGGGAAATTGTGGAAATAACACTGTTCACAATAGCATTAAAAAAAAAAAAGAAATACTATGAATCAATCTAATGAAGGAAGTAAAAGACCTCTGCATTGAAAACTACAATATTCTGAAAAAGGAGATTGAAGAGGATATCAGAAAATGGAAAGATATCCTATCAGGGACCTGACCAAGATCCCCACTGCCTTTATGAGGAGTATGGTCAAAGGATGAAATAAGAAACAGAGACAAATTTAGTAATGCATAACAGGGGGCCTGGGAGGTCAATGCCTCAGGATGGGCAAAGACAAAGACACTCTGAGCGAGCCACTATTTATTGAGTGCATAAAATAATCGGAGGGGGCCATGAGCGGGCGGCTGCCTGAGAGGGGACACCCAGAGCCAATCCTTTCCCCATGAGTCAGCGCCATCGTGGACTATCTTGGTGGGGGGAACAAACCCTACCCTCGCCCCCCGCAACCAGCACCATGCGCAGGCCACCCTTGGCAGGAATACAACCAGATCCCAGCCCCTTCCAGCTTGTGGTTGGCAAACAAGAAGTACCAATCCCACCCCCCCCATAAGCGACCAGCTGATCCAGAGAAACACAGGCTGTAATGATAGCTGTTGAGGTGAAACGTGATTGGATGCCTGTGGTGCTCTGGTGTTTCACTGACCTTGCAGGTCTAGGGCCAGTGGTCTGATCATCTGTTCAGAAGATAGCAATACACAGCGTGGCATCTGGGGGGGGCAGGTCTCCTTCTGAGTGTGGTAGCCATTGTTGATTCCCTATAGTTTCGTTTTGAAGTCCTACATGTTCATTGTTTTGTCGGGTTGGGTTTTATTCTCTTTTGCTTTGTTTGGTTATATCTGATGGCATGAGCAGCTATTTCAAAGACAGTAGGATATATATGGTAGCCATTTTGAATTTACTATTGTCTTGTTTTGAAGTCCTTTATTGTATCCATTGTTTTGTTTTTATTGTTTCTATTCTATTCTGTTCTGTTTGATCTTTACTATGTCTGAAGGTATCTGCAGCTATTTTGAAAACAACAAAAGGCATTATGGTAACTATTGTTGATTTTGTAATGTTGTGAAGTCCTGCATCACTTACTCTGGTTTGTTCTGATTGGTTTTATTCTGTTTTATCCTCTTTAAAATAAAAAAAAATAATTGGAGGGATTATTGGATAACTCATAGGGCAGAGACCTTATGCTAACGAGGATCTTTATGTGGATAAGGAAGTTAGAGAGAGATGGCAGGTTAAGAGGGATTTAGTCCTTCCCCCAAGGTGAAATTCTATTTTTCTTACAACTGGGTTCTTAAGGAATCGGGATGTTGTCATTTGATGCATCAACAGCATCATGGGACCATTGAGGCCTCAACTGCGACCTGTGGCACAAGGAATTTGTTCCCCCAAACCATAGCTGGGAGACACAAAAAATCTGTTCCTGCATACCATAGCCAAATCCACATGGCAAGGCACTAGGCTTGGATAAGCTCTAATCACACTTTAATTATGAAATGATCTTCCCCAACAATTATATAGAATGGTCCTCCATAATATCCCTCGCTATGGATAGGAAGAACTAATATAATGAAAATGGCCATACTTCCAAAATTGTACAGATTTAATACAATTCTGATCAAAATGCATATCTCACAAAACTAGAGAAAATAATCTTAAAATTCATTTAGAACCAG
This sequence comes from Cuniculus paca, assembly GCA_004365215.1. NCBI lineage: Eukaryota > Metazoa > Chordata > Mammalia > Rodentia > Cuniculidae > Cuniculus > Cuniculus paca. The sequence goes on along the minus strand of RJWT010013696.1, from coordinate 8,431 downwards.
AAGAGACCTAGAATAGCAAAGGCAATTCTGGGAAACAAAAGCAAGGCAGGGACCTCACAATCCCAGACTTCAAATTATACTACAAATCTACAGTGATAAAGAGCATGATACAGGCAAAACAAAACAACAGCAACAACAACAAAAACAGACCTGAGGCTCAATGAAACAGATTAGAAAATGCAGAGACAATTCCTGCTACACATAGCCACTTTATCTTTGACAAAAGTGCCAAACACCTTTACTGGAAGAAAGATAGCCTCTTTAATAAATGGTGCTGGAAAATCTGGCTGTCCACATGCCAAAGATTAAATCCAGACCCATATCTTTCACCATACACTAAACTAAAATTGAAATGGATCAAAGATCTAAATATTAAAACAGAAACATTGAATCTCTGGAAGATAGAATAGATAAACTCTTGAAGACAGACATTGGTGTAGGCAAAGACTTTATGAATAAAACCCCAATCACAGGAACTATCACAAAGAATCAATTGGGATCTCATCTTATTAAAATACTTTTGCACAGCAAGAGAAACCACCAACAGAGTGAAGAGACAACCCATAGTGTCTCTGGGAAAGAATTTTTGCCAGCAGTTCTTCAGATGAAGGACTACTATCTCTACTACATAAAGAACTCAAAAAAATTGGACCCTCCCCAAATTTAAAGACCCAACCCAAAAATGGGCTTCTGGAAGGAATAGACACTTCTCAAATGAAGAAATAGAAATAGCAAATTAATATATGAAAAAATGCTTAACATCATTGATCATTCATGAAATGCAAATTAAGGCAAATGTGAGGCTTCATCTCACCCCAGAAAGAATGGCTATTATCAAGAAATCCAGTAATAGCAAATGCTGAAGGAGCTGTGAGGAAAAAAGAACCCTTCTCCACTGCTGATGGGAGTGTAGACTGGTGCAATCACAATGGAAATCAGTGTAGATTTTTCAAAAAACTATGACTAGAGGTTCCACTTGAACCAGCTATTCCCCTTCTCGGTATCTTCCTGAAAGAATTAACAGTGTCATACCACAGCAATATATGCACACCCATGTTTATGGTGGCACAGATTGTAAAATAGCCAAATCTTGAAAATAGCCCAAATGTCCATCAACTGGTGAATAGATTAAGAAGATGTGTGTGGTTTTTTTTTTTTTTAACCTATGGAGTACTACTCTGCATAAAGAAGAGTAAGCTTGAGACATTTGTAGGTAAATAGATGTACTTTGAGACCACACTCTTAAGCAAAATAAATCAGACACACATTTGTAAATACCATATTGTTTCTCCAGTGTGAGAAACCTGTTGTGTAAATATGCATCAAAATGTATAATAGATAGTGTGAAGTAGGAAGAAATTTTTCAAATGGAGAAGGGCACATAGGAGGGGGTAGGAGGAAAGAAGGAAAGAGTTAAAAAAAAAAGAAAGAAAAAAGAAGGAAAAACTAGAAATAAAGCTTTCATAAATCAGGAGGGGAGGAGGGGTTGAAGGGAGAGAGGGTAGGCAATGGACCAAAAAAAAAAAAAAAAAAAAAAAAAAAAAAAAAAAAAAAAAAAAAAAAAAAAAAAAAAAAAAAAAAAAAAAAAAAAAAAAAAAAAAGAAAGAAAGAAAGAAAAGAAAAACGAGTTATATCATGCACAGGTACAAATTCTTAGTGATGAATGTGATCATTATATTTACCTAAAATGCACCAATAGAATATGATAGGAAAAAAATACGCACTTTAAAAGTGACCAAGCTGTCTTGTGACTGGACGTCTTAACCTTAATCGCGTTTCTCTGCATAGAATGCACCAGAAACTTGTCATCGCCTCCTCCACAAACATTGATATCAGCAACGTGAAAATCCCCAAACACCCTTCAATGATGCTTACTTCAAGAAGCAGCAGCTGCGGAAGCCCGGACACCGAGAAGGTGAGATCTTCGACACTGAGAAGGAGAGATACCAGATTTCAGAGCAGTGCAAGGTCGATCAGAAAGCGGTGGACTCGCAAATTTTAACAAAAATCAAAGCTGTTCCTCTGCTCCGGGGCTACCTGAGATCCGTTTTCGCTCTGACAAATGGAGTTTACCCTCACAAATTGGTGCTCTAAATTTCTTACCAAGAACCTAATTAAATAACTAATAAGTTAAAAAAAAAAGTGACCAAGCTGTCACTATTAAACCTAGAAAGATCACAATAATTTCTAAATATAATTAAATACCCAGTCAGTGTTTAAATTCCTGATTGGTTTATAAATTTATTTGTATTTTTAGTTTGTTGGAATCAGAATACAAATACAATCCATAAATCGTAATTAATTGAAATGTCTCATCTCTTCTTTACATAGATTCTGCTCTATTGCTCTCATTTTTTCCCTTAAAATTTTGTTGTTAAGGAAACGAGATCATTTGTTTACCGCATGATTCTCCTAATTGCATCCCTGTGACTTTAGCACGTTTATTTTTCCTCTCTGCTTCCTGTAAACTGGTCATTTCATCCAGGAGTTTGATAAGATTTAAGTGCAATTCTTTTGAGCAAGAATACTTCACAGGCAGTATACCTAGATATATTCCTTCAGAATATACATAATATCCGTCTACTATTTATTATACTGGTAATATTTGATAATTATTGTATCTATTACAGTTTCCAAAATTTCTATTTCAAAGCTTTTGCTTTTTATGAAATCAAATTTATCAAATTTTATTGTATGGATCATACTTTTGGTGTGATGTCTGAGAAATCTTTGCCTAATACAAGGTCACAGATATTTTCTCCTATCTTTCCTTCTAGAAGTTTTAGTTTTAGGTTTTATGTTTAGTTTTTTTGATTCTTAAAATTTTTTTTTCAGAAACCATTTATTAGCAGAGCTGCATCCAATAGTACATTTTTACACTGATAAAATGTTGATTTTTTTCTACTCTACTCGATAATACAAAATTTCTGCAAATGCAAATAGCATTACATGAATAGTTTAATAAAATGTTAATAGTAAATGTTTTATTTTTAAACGTTACCTCTCTCATTCTCAATATTGGTAATTTGCATCTTCTCTTTTTTTTTATTTTTTTTTTAATTTTCTCATAACTTCTGAGAAAATGAAGGACTCTGGCCTTGATGAGGATCCCATTTCTGAGCTGGAGTCTTTGGCTAGACATAAACCATATACAAATTTCTTTACCAGGTTCCTTAGATTCATAGGGTGCCCATAAGTAAAGACTATCTATACCACTGAGGGCCAGGGATTTAGCTCAGCAGCATAAGTGCCTGCCTGGCAAGTGCAAGGTCGTGAGTTTGATCTCTAACACCAAAACAAACAAACAAACAAACAAACAAAAACTCCGAAAGTGTTAAGACTATACCACTGAAACTGAATCAAGTTTTAAATGTAAGAAGAGGGATATAGCTTCTTTCATCATAGTCTCATTAAGGCCTAGTAATACTGAGAATTATCACTCTTTGGAGGTTAGTTGCTCCAGGGTACTACTGCTTAATGATTAATTTTAATACTTATTTAATACATAGGTTGCTGAACTTTGCTCCTAAAGAAGTCTTATTCTTTAAGCCTGGGGTGAGGCCAAGAAATCTATTTTTTCACAAGTCTCACAGTGATTCTGGTTTAGGCTAGGGTTGGTATGATTGAGAGCCCCCCAAGCAGATAATGTATAAAGTTTCTATCACTCGGGATCCTGCCTAGGATTAGACGGATTAAGTGGGCAGGTGCTGCCCTCTAGTGCCTCTGGCTGCTGTCTACCAATGCCCACTGCATTACCTGCACAGTGCACTAATCAATTTGTAAGTGCTGGCAGTCTTCCTGCCTGATATTATTCTAGGGTTTCTTGTCCAACTCCTGGAAATCTTGGCCCTTGGGCATTAAAAAAATGTTCATGTATAAAAGTGTTGCTGCTGAATGGCAGAAATTTTGCATCTTTGCCCCCAGCATATTGGTACATCTTACCCACTCAGTAGTATTAGCTGAGTATGCGACACAGTGAAACCTTCCAATGGCTGCTGTAGAGGGACAAGACTCACATCAGTGGCATTTCAGGATTTTTCCTAGCAAGGCTATGTGACCCATAGTGTTTATGAATCAGTAGCCATGAACAGTTTCATGAAGAAATTCAATAACAATAATTGAGGACTGTTGTGCTCTAATGGAAGGATCTGGCTTTGTTACTGTTTGTGTCTAGGTGGACCCCAAAGCCTTATGCAGTCATGGAAGTGGCTGAATCTAGCGTTTGTGACTGGTTCATTTTCTAGTGCTGGGATTGGTGGTGTGAGTGTTGCACCTGCCCAGGGGTGGAGCTGGCATACAATGTAAGGTGGGGAAGGAGGCTTGCTTTTTCCTCTTTTGCCCTGTTTGCTCTTGTTGCTTGAAGGCTGCCATGAAGGCTGCCCCTCAGCCACACCACCCTGCCTTGGAGTCAGCTGAGTATGGACTAAAACCTCCAAAATTGTAAGAAATAAACCTTTCCTTGCTCCATTTTGGGCATCAGGTATTTTGTCTCAACAACTAGAGAAAAGTAACCAAGACAGGCTTTAAACAAGTTCCCTAAAAACTGATGAATAAGAAACTTTTACAGTTGAGTAGTTCACAGAGGCTTTTCATGTACTTCCTTCCTTCCTTCCTTCCTTCCTTCCTTCCTTCCTTCCTTCCTTCCTTTCTTCCTTGTTTGCCAATCAGGCTTTGAAGCAGAAAGGGCAAATGTGATACATGTAATACCCACATGAAATACCCCATCATTAAAAATGACAGGCCGAGCTGTGTTCACTACAAGAATGTGCCCCTATTTAGAAAGACTCCAATCCCAGTGCCCTGCCGTAGGCACCCCCTGTCATTGTGGACCAAATCAGTAAACAAACTTGTATTAAAGGCTCTTCTGAAAAAAAGGCACAGAATCTTCTGGGGTGAGCATTCTTCTCTAACTCCTCAGCTCTGAGACAGGACCAGGAGCTTGGCAAGCTGATGGAGACGAGTTTGCAACAGAAGGTTTTAACAGCTTAGTGGGATAATAGTGGCTGTGTTATCTGTAAGGTAAAGAGCACATTGGTTTGCAGGTGCAAGATTTTCTATGTTCCTTTTGCCTGGGGCAGGTGGTCAGGTGAATGGGAGATACAACAATCAGCAGCAGCCTAGAGTTGGCTGCTGCAACCTAGAGTTGGCTGACAGAGTAAGTGTAATATAGCTGGGTGCCTATAGTACCAGCACTCAGGAGGCTGAGGTAGAAGGAGCTTTTGAACCCAGGAGTCGGAGGCTGGTGTAGGCAACATGGTAAAACACCACTTTTTAAAAGCACTACAGATTGAGTATCTTTTATCTGAAATGCTGAGACCAAGAACTATCTTGGGCTCCAGATTGTTTTCTTTTTGTAATGTTTTCATACACAATGAGGTATCTGGAGAAAAGGACCAAGGTCTAAACATGAAATTCACTTGTGTTTTATATACACCTTTCATGTATAGTCTGAAGGTTATTTTATACAATATTTTTAGCATGCCTTTGTTCTGAGTGTGACATGTCATATAAGGTCAGGTTTAGAATTTTCCATGTGTGGTATCATTTCGACAACTCAAAAACTCAGATTTTGAAGCATTTGGATTTTTATATTATGAATAATCAACCAATAAAAGATAGAAGTTACTTTGTATTTTAGTTAACCTGCTACTAAAAAGCTGACACAAGCTACTTTTTACTTGACTTTCAGTAACCTGGTATTAATTGCTCTTTGGTTGATGTTATGGTTTGTACATTGTGTCAACTTGAGAAGTCTAGATGCTTAATTGAGAAACTCAGCTGCTCTACATCCTGGGGTGTAGAGAACAAGCAGTTACCATTCTAGGATGTTGTTCACTGTGTCAATTTGGGAAGGTCAGAAGTTTAAGTGATTCAGCATGGGGTCAGGGTCCCTAGTTTGTAACATCCTCAGTTTGTAACATCCTCATCCTGTGCAAGAGGAGGGCAGGCAGATGGTGTGAGTGCTACATCCACCCCAGGGGGAGTAACCTGCATACAATAAAAGACAAAGGAGGAGGGACTGGGGGCTGCTTCTTCAGAGGAGCTCCAGTATTCGCCTTCAGCTTGGACGTCCTCTCCTGGCTTCTGGCACAGACTGTTCAGCTTCTGCTTGGGACTCTCCAGCCTTTGTCGTAGACTCTTCAGCCTTCATTGTAGACTCTTCAGTGTTCTGTCGTAGACCCATCGGCCTTCTGACACGGACTTGCACAGGACACTGCAGTAAGCTCCAGCCCTCGGGCTGGACGCCCTTTAACCTCCAGTGCGCAGACACCCTCTGCACGCTCCCTCCTTCAACTTTGTGGCTGACCATTGTAAGCCAATCTTGTAATTTCTTATACAGTTGTCTATCTTGTATTATATCTGTTTCTCTAGTAAACCCTGACTGATACAGTTGAGTAAGTTCCCATATTTTGAAACTTGCATGTTCAGAAAAAAAAAGTTGAAATGGCTCAAAATCATTCCATCTTCATGTGGGACTTTTCTTAAATTATCTCTAATGTAAGGATCTATTTTATTTTTGTAACTATAGAAAGGATATTTAAGAAAACCAGTAATCCATTTCTTTGTGAAATAATTTTCAAGATATTCTTCCTTATAGCTAATAAAAATGGTCATGTTGATGACTTTTTGGTCACTTGGTTTTGCATTAATATATGCTTACCATAAAATTTCCCATTTTCGTCTCTTTTCTATGGTGCTGAGGATGGAACCCAGATCTTTGCACAACCAGGCAAGTGCTCTACCACTGAGCTACATCTCCAGTCCCGTTTCAACTGTACAATTCAGTGGCATGTAGGCCACTGACAATGTCAGGCAGTCACTACCACTGTTCATTTCCAGAATTCATTCATCACCCCAAACAGAAATTCTGTACCCATTAAACACCACCCCCAGTAGGGTTGGCTCGTGATTCATGTGAATTAGTCTAATCTTCAAAACATTTTAAAGCACCTTAACAACAGGCAACACAACCCAGATGTCCTTCTGTCTTTAACATTGTCTGACTCAGAGTTGAGCACATATTGAGTAGTCAGCATGCCTGTTTGAATGAAGGTTGGGGACTGGAGGAAAGTTAAATGGCCTTTGCAGAGATTTGGGGTCTATGATTACTCTTTAATCAGGACAAAAACTTCTCATGGAAATTGAGAAACTTTGGAGCGTTGGAGGCATTCTATCATGTTGTAAGAGACCATGAAGTTAACATTAATGTCTGAATCTGTGAACACAAGAATGGTAAGTATAGGGCTGGGAATCTAGCTCAGCAGTCTAAGCGCCTGCCTGGCAAGCGCAAGGTTGTGAGTTCAATCCCCGGTGCCAAAAAAAAAAAAAAAAAGAAAGGTAAGTATTAGTGTTGAATGGGGGTAATCCTAACGTGCTTAAAACTACAGACTTCCACAAAAACACTCTTTCCAACCAGGGTGGATTCAACCAAAAAGGCAAGAGTTTGTGACCCTTAATCAAAAGTCTTTCTAAATATCCTATTTCTGTGAATAATCTGGATGTGACAAGATCTGTAGAGACAATTCTGGAAAACCGAGCCTTAGACAGAGTTCTAGAAATTAGCCTTATTACCTTTCTCTGTGGAAGGCAGTGTTTATAATCTCTCCCCACCAATTTCAACTAGACCACACAGCCGGGAGGAGATCTTCTTTAACTCTCAGAAATATTTAAAAGGACACCAGCAGTTTTGTGCTTTCCTTGACACATTTTTACATACTCCTCTTTCTGAACCACTCAATCCTAACCATTCACCACTGCCTGTGAATCAAAAATATGGTTCCAAGATTAACCATATAATGCCTGCTTTATCTTCTTGAGTATCTCTTGTCTTCCTAATACAGGTGATATACTTCATGGATTTTCTCTGACTTAGGTGCCACTCCAAAGTCCACATAGTTTACACAGTCACAGTTATCTGGGGGAACAAGTGTCACACTGTTGTAGTAGTGGAGAGAGATGAGCTTTCGGGATCAAGGAATAGAAAGAGCTTGAAAGGGTATATGTTGCTTGTGACCTGGGCACCTTTTATCCCAGGCTCTGCAGCCTACACAGACAACCAGAACTCCTCATCCAAACAACTGAATTACCCACATGTGCTTCTGTAAGACAAATAAAACTCTATGGTGCTATGCCTGCTTTGTGGAACAGGAGGGCTTTGTGATGTAGTCTAGTTGTCTGGATCCACCATCTGTGAGGCAGAGATGACAAGGTATAGAATCTGGGGGCATTAGATTCCAAGATTTAGAAGCCTAGGAAGAGGGATGGCTAGTGAGGTTTAGATCATGTTGAGCCCTGCCTTTCTTCTGCGGGATGTGGACTATCCCTTATATACCTATGGATCCATCTTAATTATTGCATTAATAATTTGGCAAGTGAAAAAAAGGCACCAAAAATTAATTTTGAGACCTAGCAAGAGCTGTTGTCAGGTAGG
>RJWT010013695.1:0-21602 GCA_004365215.1 Cuniculus paca | reverse complement strand
ACAGTGGAGAAGGGTTCCTTTTTCCCCACAGCCTCTCCAGCATTTATCATTGGTGGTTTTCTTGATCCTGGCCATTCTTTCTGGAATGAGATGAAATCTCAGAGTTGTTTTAATTTGCATTTCTCTAATGACCAATGATACTGAACATTTTTTCATGTATTTATTTGCCATTCATATTTGCTCAGCTGAGAAGTGTGTTTTCATCTCAGATGCCCATTTCTGGATTGGGTTTTTGAATTTCAAGGGCCTGATATTTTTTAATTCTTTATATGTTCTAGATAGAAGACCTTTGTCTGAAGGGCAGTTGACTAGAATTTTTTCCAAATTTGTGGGTTTTCTTTTCACTCTCTTGGAGATTTCTTTTGACATGCAAAAACTTTTTAAGAAGACAAGATCCCAATTGTTCATTCTGGGAAGTATTTCCCATGCAGTTTGACTTTCGTTCATGAATTCTCCACCTACTCCTACATTTTCAAGATTTGTACCTACTTTGTTTTCCAGCAGATTTAGTGTTTCTGCTTTAATATTTAGATCTTTGATCCATTTTGACTTTAGTTTAGTGTATGGTGATAGGCTTGGGTCTAATTTTAGTTTTTGGCATATGGAAAGCCAGTTTTTCCAGCACCATTTATTAAAAAGGCTATCTTTCTTCCAGTGAACATGTTTGGCCCCTTTGTCAAAGATAAGGTGGCTGAGTTAAACACACTATTTTTAAATACTGTATCGGTTTGCTCAGAAGTAATATCCAAACATTTAGAGAGAGAAATATTTAAGCACCTTGATTCAAAACCACATTGGGCATACTTCAATTAAAGAAATTTAAAATTAAGGTGTGTTATAATATTCTCCAACTTTCAAATTCTGTCTGAAAAGAACCTACCCAGTAATGTCCAGCTGATAACTTTTCCTTACTCTTCTCCAACTAGAGTATCTATAAATTAGTTCACCAACATTTCTCACATCTTATGGCATGATACAATGATTCAAGAATGTCGTCAGGGACACAGAACTATCTATCCTCATGTATGCCTTCATCATACTATCATGAACAAGGATGAAGAAAAATCAAAATGTATTGAATTAAATGAAAAAATATTCACATAAGCTAACATTTAATTGAGTGTAATTGAGCAATTCATTAAGTGGGTATTCAGGTATGTTTCAAAAAGTCTACTTAGATTTATCAATTCAGTTGTAAATAAAGGTTGTTTTTCAAGAACAGAAGAAAAATAAAAATGTACCCAGGACACTGTCAACTTTTAAAAAAATAATATGAAGGTCAGTGTGAAAGAACATTTCATTTTGACCATCCACGTGGAACCACAAAACAGTAAGAATGAATTTTTCTTAAAAAAATGAATTGACTTGGGTCCATTTGAAATGGAAGCCTGAGAGGAGTTGAGCTGATCTACATTTCAGACTTATGTTATATGTGCAATAGTATTGGTTACATGTAATTTCTGTATTTCTCTAGGCCATGCAAAATTAATTAAAACTTATTGAATTTCTTCCTGGAAAATTTCTGGGCTGTTTATTCAAATGCAGAGTAAATAAGAGGTTTGCAGTGGCCTGAGTACAATGACAAATGTTAGCTTATGTGAAAATAACATTCTAAGAATAGTGATGATTTATAAAATACTTAAAAGGGGTTTTGCATATTTTACAAGATTCTTCAGTGCACTACAAGTGTGCATCTCATGCATAGTGACTACAATTTTGAAAGGAAAATGCTCTATACCTCTCTCTGAATTCCTTTAGAACTAAAGCTGAGGAATAAAAAGAAAGTTCTGTTAAAGTATGAGGAGTGCTGTGTGTTCAGCAAGATATCACTTTTACATACCTGACATAAATGGGAAAAATTCTGGCTTTGAGCCAGCATGGGCAGAGAGACTCAGCCAGACTTGCCTCTGCCTGCTGGCCACCACCATCAGAAGGCTTGCTTCCCGCGGGCAGCCAGTGCAAGCAAGGACACATAGTCAGGCAGGCCCTGTGCACCAGCAAGTCACCATTGGAGACCCTTGCTTCCTTCAGGCAGTCATTGCCAACCAGGAGAATAAGACCAACACACCCCTGTGTGCCTGTCACCACTGCAGGAATGCTGGTGCAGACACGCAGGCTGAGAAAAGAAGTAGCCCTACCACCACCACCACACAGCCCTGGCCATCGCAGAAACCCCAGTGGAGCTGCACAGGTCTGGAGAAGCCCACCCCATGCCCTGCTACCTTCCTGGGAACCTGGGGTCAGAGAAACTCAGGTGCCTGTCCCCTTCTCCTACACCATGGAGGGGCAACCAAAGTGAGAAATGCCTGGGACTCCATAACTGCCTGTTAGGAGGAACCCAGAAGAATGTCAATACAAAGGATCAAAAGGTAATCTCAGACCTCCAGCCCACATAGAACAAGTCTGGGAAATTTAGTCATGGAAGAAAATGGAAGTCATACACTTGAAATCTCCAAGAGGATACCAACTGAAGTAAAGAAACAACTTCATGAGACTGTAAAGGTAATCAGATCAGAAATAATATCTCAGGTAAAAGAAGAAATGAAAAACATAATGAAAGAATTGTTCAGCATATCTAAAGAAGACTTAGATAAAAAAAAGAGGAGCATAGGAAAATGATGGAAACCTTGAATGAACAATATAGGAAGGAATTACAATGCATGAAACAGGTTCAAAGAGATATCTAGGAAATTAAAAAGTTGATCAAAAGCTGGCAAAATCACTTGAAAGAGAATGAAGATATACTTTCAGACGTTGAAGACAGGATCGAGCTAGTGATCGTGAAAGGAAAGATCTCTTAAAAATAACAAGGAACCAGGAAATAACAATTCAATGGCTGCAAGATGATGCAAACAAAAATAATTTAAGAGTGATAGGTATCAGCAAAGAAGCAGGGGGTCAACACAAATCAAATAAAAAGGCTATTTACAGAAGTAATTGCAGAAAACTTCCCAAACATGGGAAAAGGAACTGGCATACAGAAAAGGGAGGTATACAGAACTCCAACTAGCCATAGCTAAAGTAAATCTACACCGAGACATACAATAATCAAAGTCCCAGAAATTCAGCACAAGAACAGAATATTAAAAGCTGTTAGAGAAAAGAAACAGATCACCTACAAGGGAAAACCAATCAGAATCATGGTAGACTTCTCAACACAAACCATCAAGTCAAGAACAGTTTGTAGTGAAGTGTTTCAAACCCTGAAAGAAAGCAACTTCCAACCCAGATTGATGTACCCTGCAAAACTATCTTTCAAAATGCATGGAAAAATAAGATACTTCCATGATAAAGAACAACTGAAGGAATTCATGACCACCAAACCAACCGTACAGAGAGTGCTGAAGGATACTGTAGAGAGAGATAAAGAGGACCATGGTTCCAGGAACAGCAGCAGAGAAAGATCACCAAACAGGACAGGCAACTGAATGAAGGGGAAAAGTGGAAGGCTAATAGCAGTAGGATAGCACAGCAGAGACAAACCAATGTATGCTGGTTGTAACCATTAATGCAGATGGCCTCAATTCACCAATAAAAAGGAACACAGGGAGAGTGGGTCAAGAAAGAAGATTCATCATTATACTGTATACAAGAAACACATTTAACTCGAAAGGAAATTCACAGACTGAAAAATCAAAGGAGAGAAAACAGTTGTTCCATGTAACAGGAGACCAGAACAAAGAAAGGATAACTTGCCCATCCGCAGAATGGATAAGATAAGATATTTTCATACAATGGAAAGTTACCCATACAGTAGGATAATCTCAAGGATCTTGTAGGTAAATGGATGCAACTGGAAATCATGTTCATGGGTGAAAGACTGAACTCATATGGGTGAACCATAGCACAAAAAAAAGGAGTTAGTAGGATCCTAAAAGCACAAGAGATATGAAAGTCATAGGGGAGGAAACTCCTAGGAGGGGAAGGTGGTAACCACTGTTAATTACTTATTCTCTTAATTAAATTCTTGTATCATTTTTGCAAATTTGTTAGGTTTGATTTTGTTCTGTCTTGTTTTGTTAGATTTTACTGTGTCTGATGGTATAGGCAGCTATTTTGAAGATATATATTATGGTAACCATTATTGGTTTCCTAATATATTGTTTTGAACTCCTATAATGCTTTCATTCTTTTGATTGGTTTTAGTCTGTTTTCTATTATATAATTTCAATATGTGTAAAGGTATGGACAGCTATTTTGAAGAAAACAAGAGACATTATGGTAGCCACTGTTGATTTTCTGTTGTCTTGTTTTGAAGGCCTGTGATGCTTGCATTGTTCTATTCTGATTTTCTTTGTTCTGTTTTGTTTTGTTTTATTCTCTTTAAAATAAAAAAAATTTTAATTCTGGCTTCTATAATAGATCATAAGAATTCCCAAAGTTAGACACTATAATGGGAAAAATCATTCCTCTGATGAATATAAGGATGGATAATGACTGCTTCATCTAAAATTATTAATAGAGTTAACAACAGGAGTTTCACTAATCATTTTCATTTATTACATGAACTTGAATCAAATAATATGCACATCTGAAAAAATTTTCCCATCACTGACAAGATTCAATAAACAGATACTTTAAACAATATATTTATATGAGAGTTATTTTTAAATGCATGCATATAGTGTTGAAGTGGTCATTATCCTGAGGTATATAATCTGATACTGTCTTTCTTAGCTAAGTTGAGGTTCACCATTTCCATTCTAGAAGATATTATCTTGTTTCTTCTGCTAAATGAACTCTGATAAAATTACATCAGAAGAAATATACACCTTAGGAAAGGACATCTTGATCAAATATTTAACCAATGTGCTCAGTGAAAATACTTAAGTCCTGTGCTCTGTATTGATTAAACTTCAAACACAGACTCTCCTAGAGTAGCCTCAGCCTCACATGTAAAAGGAGATAATGCCTTATGCACATTCTTTGCAAAATAAAGGAAAAAAGTACGTTGCATCAGAATTTTTTTCCTAACAAAAATTCTCATTTGGCATTAATATTCTTACACTTTAAATTCTTGAATAACACATCAGAGAGTATCATATTATTGCTATGAAAATGATATATTGAATCTCATGTCACTGACTTGTCCCTATTTTAGATACACCTGACAATGTCATCAAAAGGTTGCCTGGCTGGGCGTGGTGGCTCACGCCTGTAATCCCAGCACTCGGGAGGCTGAGACAGGCGGATCGTTGTGAGTTCGAGACCAGCCTGGGCTACAAAGTGAGCTCAAGGCCAGCCTGAACAGCATATTGAGACCCTGTCTCAAAAACACCAGGGCTGGGGATCTAGCTCAGCAGTCTAAGCGCCTGCCTGGCAAGCACAAGGTTGTGAGTTCAATCCCTGGTGCCACAAAAAAAAAAAAGGTTGCCTGTTAATTAAATGACTTTTATTATGCAAAGATCTGATAGTTTGTATTACAGAAAAGATAGTCATACAACAAAATTGATAGCAGGGTGTTTTGCTACCAATATTCAACTTTCTATGTGTACTCAGGAGACCTTATCCAGTGAAACGCTAAGGCACAGAAAGCCGCCAGCCCAATCTGTGACAAACAGACCCAGCATTCACAGATATTGCGGCCTCATCACAGAGTAGCTACTTGGCTACTTCCCTTATACTTGGTGAAAAGGGAAACTAATTTGCTGAGTTGCAGGGTGACACAGCCAGTTATAAATGTCTTTCTTAGCGTCTGTGTCAAATGGCTTGAGATGCTGTTCCAAAAGAAAGGTTAGCCAACAGCAAATTAATTTCTACATGAAATCAAGAAATTAACTTGTGAAAATGAGTTAAATGTAATTCTATAAAATATTTCTGATAATTCACTGGCTCTGACAAATTTATACCTCCTCTTAAATTATTTCTGTATTAACACATAATTTTTTAAATTTATAATAGATTTTGTTAAGTACTCTGTGAACTAGTCTACATGTTAACATGTTTTGTGTGTTTTTAATTTTTCGTATTTAAAGATTAATATTAAGAATTAAGATAAATCTTACTGATTCAACCATGCTGAAACATTTCGTCACTGAGGTTGTTTAATTTAACCTTATTTAATGCTAATAAAGTAGATGAATAAAAATCATAACTTTTTTTCAGGATGATTTATCATCTAAATGTCACATACTTTTGGATTAGACAGGCCCTAGATTGTATAGATACAAACAATTTTAGAGGATTATCGATGATGCAACAAATCTTGAAGAACTACCTCTAGTAGTACCAAGGTTAGTTTTCAAATAAAACACTAAATTAAGGTAAAATAATATTATACCTATTTAAGAAAGTCAATAAATATAACAATATTAACATCAGTTGGTGAATACAACTGTTAGTAATGACAAACACAACATTCCTAAATCAAACAACTCCGAGAATTTCATGGTAGAACACAGATTCATGCCTTGGACATTAGGATAAATCTAGAGAGAACCTAAGATTTGCTTCTACACCAACCACATGTAAAGACTTGCATCTGAGCGGCTAGGTTTCTCCACTTGAGTTCCATTGAGATTGGATGGATCATCCTAGATAACCTTGGGGAAGATTTGCTTTTGGTTTAACATTTTATGTTATATAATATTCTGTGAGGTAGAGTTTAAAAAGTTTTCCATGGAACTAACATAGGTTTAGGAAGAGAAAGAGTAGAAGACATAACAAAATACCCAAGTTTAGTCAATGCCAAATATTTGCACTTCTGTCATAATTATATCCTCCCTTTATGAATGGATTATATCTTTATGATTGAATTGTGTATACAATGTATATGATTATATTATGAATTACATAGTGTTAAGCATTTCCTTTAACTTCTCTAGCACTTACCTACTAAGAAGTACAAATCAACACCAATAAAATCTGTGTGAAAGTGCAACCTAATATTGCAGAAATGTTAATATAACCAACCCAAAAGAATTAGCCACTTCACTTCTCATAAGATGCCTAACCCAGAACAGATAACTACATGCTGTTTCTTGCTTTTGCTATCCATCATAAGAGCAAAGAATTTCCCTCACACTGTGCTCCTGTCTATACTGCACGGCTTCTAGTTCAATGCTCAGCACACATATTGGAATTCTATGGTAGTTTCTTTGATTAGCTAGAAGATGGGCTGATTCACTGATACCAATAGTAGTGTGACTGAAATAATGTACAAAGGTGTAATTCCTGTTCCAGTGGAATATGAAAATGTATTAAGGATTCAGAGGCTACAGATGGAAGAGCCCAGAATCAGACCCATACATATCTGAAAAGTTGGTATTTTACATAATTGACATTCCAGATCAATGGAAGAAAGAGAAGCTGCTCAACAAATGGTTCTGGGATGTAATTTATCCATTCTTAGACCTTTACCTCATAGCATTCATTAAGATCAATATTTAGAACACAGGAAAATGATTTTGTGAATTTGGGGCTGCAAATATTCCTTAAGGAGGACCTGAGAAATGCAAATAATTGAGAAAAAATTTGATAAATAAAACTGCCTTAAAATAAAATATTCTGTTCATCAGAAGATAGAAATAAAAATATTGAAAAGGCAGCCCACAAGGTGAAGGAAGACATTTGCAATGCATGTAACCTAAAAAGGACTGGTGTGCCAAATACCAGTGGACGACAGCGAACAACCCAAAGCACATGAGCACACACTTCCCAGAAGTACCTTACATAAATGGCCAATCAACGCGTAAAAACGTGCAGTGAGTAAATTCAGTGGAAAACCACAAAGACTATCATTTCACAAACATAAGAATCATCAAAAAATTAAATTTGGCAAAATCAAAATTTGGAAGAATGTGGAGCTCTGGGAGTTTTAATCAAATTTAATTGTGAGTACTAAACTTTTTTTTTTTTTTGGTCTTTTTGACACAAGTTCTCATTATGCAGTTCAGGCCGTCCGTGTGCTCACTTTGTAGCCTAGGCTGGTCTCAAACTTGCAATGATCCTCCAGCTTCAGCCTCCCACGTGCTGGAATTACAGGAGTGTGCCACCATGCCCAGCTGAGTACTAAACTCTTGTAACCATTCTGGAGAGAAATTTGGCAAGACTTAGTGAAACTGAAAATGGTCATGCCAAACAACCAGTTTCACTCATACCTATATGGACCTACAGAAGGTTTAGCACACAAGATCAAGGAGACATGGCTACAAAGGTCATTGTACCACTGTTTGTAAGAGTCACAAAAACAGATGAATAGCTGGAACTCAGCCACATCATGGAATATTACACAGCACAGAAAAAGCATATTGTCAATGTGCACAACCTTTGCAAAATATTAAGTCAGACAGGAGGAAATATAGAAATATACAACTAGGTATGGTACTTTTATACAATGGAGTACTATTCAGCTATAAAGAAGGATCACATTGAGGCTTTTGTAGGTAAATGGATGCGACTTGAGACCATACTCATAAGTGAAATAAATCAAACTCATATGTGTAAACACTGCATCGTCTCCTTAGTGTAAGAAACTGAAAGACTCAGTAAGATACAAAATCCCCAATAAATATGGGGGAAAGGTTCTGAAGTGCAATAATGTTTTTATTCTTTGATTTGATTGGTTTAAGTCTGTTTTCTGTTATTTGATTGCAATATGTGAGAAGATAAGAACAGCTTTTTTGAAGAAAACAAAGGACATTAAGTTAGCCATTGTTGATTTCTTGTTGTCTGATTTGAAGGCCTATAATGCTTTCACTCTTTTGTTTTATCTGGTTTTATGTTATTTTGTTTTGTTTGAGTTTATTGTGTGTGAATGTATGAATAACCATTTTGAAGAAAACAAGTGACGCTGGGAATTTAGCTTAGTGGCCTAAGCGCCTGCCTGGCAAGCGTGAGGTCATGAGTTCAATCCCCAGTGTCGCCAAAAAAAAAACAAACAAACAAGAGACACTAGGGTAGCCATTGTTAATCTCCTATTATTATGTTTTGAAGACCTGTATTGCTTGCAGTGCTCTGTTCTGAAATTCTTTGTTGTGTTTAACTCTGTTTTGTTTTGTTTTATTCTCTTTAAAAAGAAAAGAAATGAAACATATATCTAGGATTTATACTACTTTTATAATGTTTTATAAGTGGAAAGCAATACTTTAAGTGGACATGGGACCTATAAATATGTAAAAGGTAAGAAGATACAATTGGATTAACAGACACTGGATTTAAGAATAGGTTAATTCTGAGACTGGAAAACAGAGAACCAGATAAAAATACAATGATAACAATTCTATTTGTACTATTGTATTTCTTAATCTGGGTACTGAGAATACAAGCATTCAATATATTTTTCTTTATACAGTATGAACAGGAATATTTAACTTTTAAATATGTAAGTTAAAAACAACAAAGATATTTTTACATTGAAAGTTCGAAAATAGTTTAAAATTCTTAAATGACTCAAGAGTAGAATCTCTACAAGGAAAGCAAAATTTCACATAGGTGGAAGAAATACCTAAGTCCCACAGTACTTCGGATAACAAAGACTTATATAATTTTAGAAAAGGAAGAATTTCTAGAAAGGAAAGCATCAGCATGAGGTTGCTTCAGAAGAGAAGAAACATAAGGGGTTAGAAGAACCGTTTGCTCTTTTTGTTTGTGGTGTTAGTGTATCCAAGTCTCCTTGTACCTCCTTATTCTGTTGTTGGCTCCATATCTACTACAATCCAAACAAAGCGATAGGCTGGCTTGCCTAAATAATTCATGCCAAGAAAAATTCCAGAGTGATCTGCCCTTACTCCCCTCTTTGGCCAAACAAACGCACTTAAAGAGCAATATCCTACACATGTCCTCAGTAAATTCAATTACATCTGCTTTTGGCTACTTCAGCTGCTATGATGATTGCAAATTACATACTGCCCACGTCATGCAGCTGCGTGTCATGCCAGCTATGTGAACAAAAGGCTGGGTGTTTTTTTTTTGGTTTTGTTTTGTTTTGTTTTTCCGAATCCAAAGTCCTTTCCTAAGCACCAAATTGTAAATGGTGCTGTGGTAGGCACTTTTCAAAAACCTCTTTTCAGACCCAGTGTCCATAACCTTTTCCCTCCCTCCGTACAGAACCTGGTACTAAGCCCAAACCACTGCTTTCTCATGAGTTTTAATATTTGTTACAGCAGCCAAGATTGATGACGCTCCTTGAAGAACTTCCTGTGAGGTGAATACAATCTACATATGTTTGCAAAAACAAAACAATGAAAGAAAACATGGCGAATTATGAGCTCCCAAAGTTTTCTTT
Organism: Cuniculus paca; assembly: GCA_004365215.1. Classification (NCBI taxonomy): domain Eukaryota; kingdom Metazoa; phylum Chordata; class Mammalia; order Rodentia; family Cuniculidae; genus Cuniculus; species Cuniculus paca. Next base: position 11,377 of record RJWT010013695.1, on the reverse strand, counting down.
TCGAACGGCTAACTGAAATGAGACACATCTTAAAATATCTGGTATATTTTAGTGAAAATAATTATTGTAACTTTGAACCTGAAAGAATCCATCTGCCCCACCCTCTTCTCATTTCCTGGTTGACGATAATGGTGTAATTGCAGTTATAATTACAAAGGACTTCAATTCAATTTAATTTTAATTATTTAAAATTTGTAAACACTCCAGGAAAACCTCATTAAGCTTGCAGAACCAGCTTGTTTTCAAGAGAGACCAGGGAGTCAACACTGACAATTATTCACATTACAACACTCATTCACTCACACTAACCACTCTGATTAACCAGTAATCACACTCATTGGGAGACAGCAGTACTGGCAAGGGTCGTTACTGCTTTTGAAAAGTGATTTCCAAAGCTGCATACGTAAAAAATGAAGCTGCACATTCTACGACAGTCAGGAAAAATTAGTCCTGTAAATACGCTGGTGGATAATTAGAAAAATCCTCACAAAATATATTCAATTCAGCAATTTTACTTGTAAAAGTAATGTTTTAGAAGCCCTACTGATTTGGGTTCAAGTTTCTTCATAGTACGAGATTATTCAATCCGCACACATTATACCATTGGCTCTCAGCAAGTCACAGGAGTAGACGCCTTCTGATTTTACACAGGTCTGATGTAGAATAAAATCTTCATGTACGGTACCCACGAGAAGTCCAGAAGACTTGGGAATCCCTCCTAAAAGTCACCACTGTGAGACCTGTACATCTTCTAGCCTCTTTGTATCTGTTTTCTTATTGACATAATCCAAACATGAACAGTTACCTCGTGAGTGTTGGGAAGGATTGAAAGGGCCTGGTATACTGATGGAATTAGTATTTATAATTCTTAGTCTCAAAAAGGCTTCGAAAGCCTCCACTAGTAGTCTATATGAGAATTGCAGTAATTATGGGATGAAGACATACACGTATCATACAAAGGCCACATGTAAATTGCATCTGGGGACATAACACTCACATTGTCACATTCTATCAAACCAGATTTCCTCTATTCTTGAGAGTTGAGCAGTTTGTAAAAGTATTTGACTAACACAGAATGCAGGTTCTACAAATGAGCTGCAGTCAACCATGCTTTCCAAAATATTAACTGGAAGTTTCCAGAAATTAACAATTTTTAAGTTTTACACTGCATGCCGTTCTAAGTATCAGGCCGAGATCTCTAGTCATCTGCACTTTCTCGGGCAGGACATGAAACATCACTTTGTCCAGTATATCCAAGCAGAACCAGACCATCAGTCAGTCACTCAATACCTTAGTTATTTAGTCTCTGTGATCAGAATGACTGTCATGATAGTGCAGTGTTTATATTTAAGAAAACCTGTGTCGCAATGCCTATGCCATTTAGTATTCCTTATCTCACATGGGCACTAAATACTCTCATATCATCCCAGGGAGAAGGAGAAGCGTAACATTTTGAGACAGATCACATTCCATAACTTTTATTACAGCATATTGTTATAATGATCCTATTTTGTTAGTATTACTGTAATATCTTACTGTGCCTGATTTGCAAATTAAAACAACACAGTTTATAGGTACATAGAAAACAGAATATGTGGGGCTTGGTATGCCTTGAGATCTCAGGTACCCACGACATAGGGAGGGACTTGAAATGTATCTCCCAAGGATGGGGGTATGTCAATCACAACACTTCTATTATCCCTCATTTTCCCAAAGGGCTTTTCAATTTCTAGCCTGATTTTAATATCTGTTGTTTCTGCTTATCCCTACAAGAGCCCGCAGATTTGGAATCATCACACCATTTTACACACGACTGATAATGCTCGAGGTACAGTAATCATTGGATAAAAGTAGCAGAGACCCTAAATTACAGATGAAAGGCTCATCTCTGGCTTTCTGGCCTTAAATTCCACGCTCTTTTCCAGACTCCCACTTCTAAACATTTTGTAACATGAAAAAGGTGAGACCTCCATCTCCAGTGATATCATAAAAGGTGATCAGATTTTAAAATCTTGCAGGGAGAAGCCCTTGCTGCATTAATTCTATTCACGTAATATTCGATTAAGTAAAAGACTGTGCCATCTCTGTGCTTTTTGGCAAAACACTAAAGCGAAGCTTCCATCTGGGTATTCTGTCCTTCTCTCCCCTGCAAAGAATGTCCTAACTGTACAGTAATGAGGGCCATAAAGAATCTAAGAACAGGCAGATTTTCTGCAGTGTAACTACAGTCAATGGTCACCGGTGTCAGTGTGAAGATGGGCTTACTTCACTTTCTTTAGGAGGAAACTCACAGGAAATACCCCAGGAAAGGCATTCTCTTTCCTGTCCTCTCTTCTCTACGACCAGTCCTTGAGCTGTGACTCCAGAACTACAGCATGTATTGCTAGGTCACCTTTAAAGATTTGCCTCAAGGAAATGCCATCTGTAACACTACACAACTGCAATGACCCATTCCCCGAGCTAGGGCTAAAAATAAAAAGCGTGCATGTATGAGCCTGGCTCCCAGAAGTCCCAGCAGGATGGGGACAAAGGGAAAAGAAATAGGTAACTGTCAACTCAGTTCAGTGTGCTAAGACACAGGGAGTCTTCAGTTACTGAGGAGAGATGGACAGTGCCTCTTCCAAACGCGCTTGGCTCTTTCTGCTAATTCAATTACATCACCTGCAGAGTTTCTTTTTTCTTTTTTTTTTTTCTTTTTTCTTTTTAGGTTTATTTGTATAATTTAGGTATATAGAATGACCACATTCATTATAGGGAATTTGTATCAGTACATGATATATCTCGTTTCATCTTTTTTTTTCCATTCTCATCCCCATTCTGTCTTTTTGAACCCCCTCCTCGCCCCATTCTGTCTTTTTGAACCCCCTCCCCTCCCCGTTAATTTATGAATTAACATTCATAAAGCTCAATGTTAATTTTATCCTTTTCTCATTTTTTTCTATCCTTTTCTTCCTTTCCTCTCCCTCCTCCCTATTGTCTTTTTCCTTTGGAAAAGTTTCTTCCTATTTCACAAATCTATTATACATTTATGACCTTATTTACATTTTCAGTGTCTCACACCAGGGAGACAATGCAATATGTATACGTGTTCATATTTCATTTATGATTATGGTCTCAAGGTCCATCCATTTAGCTATAAATGTCTCGATTTTACCTTTCTTTATGGTTGAGTAATACTCCATTATAAAAAAAAGCTTGTCTTTTTTTTATCCATTCATTGGTTGACAGGCATTTGGTTTCTTACAGCTTCTCGGATGTTCTTTACAGCTCTTCTCTAGGATGGCAAGGCACACGAGGAAGGACCACTCTCAATGCCCTCATTTTTCTCTAGGATTCCCTACAGCATTTGGCATAGTCTTGATTACAAACTTAAGGCTCCACAAAGATGAATTAACACAGTCACGATGGGGTCATAATTTGTATGTCTTGCTGCTGTGTGGCCCTGAACCACCTGTGGGTAGCGTGGGACAGATGTGCATGCACCGCAGGTGGTTTAATCCAGCAGATGTCAGTTGTTTATTTTCAGTGGGCAGGAAGGAGAGCAGGCAGAAAAAGAAAAAAAAGAAGCAGGAAAAGAGTAACAAATCTTTGAAAGTGGGAGAAACAAGAATGGTGTCCTAGTGAGGAAAGAAGAGGCATGGTTTTACATCAGGGAGCTTATTTAGGTAGGAGAGAAAAAATAAGCAACCTTTGCATGATTTGAAAGCTGAATTTCACTGACTAATAGAAAAGTAATCTTTTCTATTTATAAAATGAAAACCACACAAAGATGATAACACACTTTGCACTAAATCATTTTGGAGAAAACACAACAAAATTTTCTCCATTCTCTCAGCTCAGCCTGGAATGCAATGCACAGTATTGTAATTCACAGCACATTATCTATGCCACGATTTATTTTCTGAAACATTAGCCTGGGCATATTTTCCCACACTTTTATATCAATATATGTCTTGTAAGGTGCAGACATACTTTCTCAGGGGAATTGGTCTACACCAGTTTTGTAAAATGTTGACTAAAAAGTTGAGTGATGAACTGAAGAAAAGGTCACTTATATTCTTCATTTATCACCCAACAGCCTTTTGTGGTTGAAAATGTTTGTTAACCTTTCTCAGTTTGATTTTATCACCAAAAAGAAAGAGGGATGAAAACATTCGCTTTGAAGTCTACTGTGACCGAACGCATTTGAGAAATTCTTTGGGATTCTCAGATGGAAATGCTACTGGAATCATTAGAATTTAGAGGACCTTGGGAATTTGATTCCTTTAATACTCTTGAAGGTAATCAGATTAATGGATTTTTTTCTTAGTTAATCTTGTCAAGAGTCTTAGTTGCTTAAGATCAGATGTTTTTTACTTCTCTATTGAAAAAAAGCCATCTTGAGACTTGAGTAAAGAAATAAAAGCCAACTTCCTAATTATTCCCTCCGCACGGTCCTTGGAGACTAAAGCTGATCTGGGGTTAAACTTATTCTTTAACTAATTAAACTCTTTTTCTTTAATTAAGCAGCCCTAATGATCTTACTTCATAGACAGCTGGTTTCATTACAATCAGAATATTTTTCTTGTATTTGACACAGAGTAGGTGAGTGATGACCAAGAAGGTCTTAAATTTAAACCTTTACCAGATGAAAGCTTTAGTCAAAGTGCTGTTAGTGAAGATGAAAGAAAAGCAGGTTCGAGCAGTTCTAAGCATCAGCCAGCTAAAATTAAAACAGGTACTCAGCTCTCCAGGCCCGAGTCCCTGGGAGAGGATGGTGGTGAGCACTGACAGCATAGCAGCCCCATGTCAGCAACCACCTCAAATCTGTAACACACACAAGATGTGTGGATCAAAGCCCTCGCCAAAATTGTTAATTGGGTATTCTATAATGCATTGTAAATATTCTTTTACTCAAAACAATAAAATCATCTGCTATTCCTAAAGGAATTTAATGATGTTGAAAAATACGCAAAGGTTTCTCTAAGTTACCATCAAAAATTTTGAGCATGGACCCTAGAAAATCGTAAGCTGTCAGTAGGTTTATGAAGAGTGATGCATGAATGAAAATGAATAAAGAAGCTACAAGATAATTTACTGACCTGATTCAACAACTTCAATTTGTAGATGAGAAAAGTGAGGCCTGGAGAGATTAAGTGAAGTAACCAATCACACGTACAGTTCTCTCAGTAAGCCCTTACTGGAAGCCAATAAAGTACCAAAAGTTTTACTAAAACTGGGATCACAATCATTGATGAAGCTGCATTTGCCACGTGCAATGAGCTACTTCTTTCAGAAAGTTTGAGACAAAACGTTTGTCATTGTCATCAACGGTACAAGTTGATTTTCTAGATTCTCAAATCACAGGCTGAGCAAACTTTGCTTTTGCTTTTCATTATTGAGAAAATAAACAGGCCATTAGGTCAGGTAATCCTCTATCTTTACAGAGCCTTTACAGTCGTCAAGTTAGGAAATCACAGACTAATTATGTACCAGAACCTCACCCACCGCCCATCTGGAGCCAGGCACAGCTAACAGAACATCCTGATTCCAAAGCCAAGGTGGGAAAATAGGTACAAGGACAAAAGGTTGACTGTCCAACTTTCTAAAAATATACATTTATGCGTAGGCACGGTATAGGCAAGGAGTGTGAAATTGGGAAGTCTATTATATAAAAATCAATTCTATGTCACCTGTATAAAGAAAAAAACCCATTTCTTCCTTACATTGATAAACAATTAATGTAAAATATTTAATACCAGGGACAATTATGCTCAGGTAGGTCTCTTACAAAGGTTAGAAGAAGAAAATTTCAAATGCAGCAGTGATAAAACAGAATGTCAGGGAGAAAACAACCAAAACCAAAAGGATACTTCTGATCCTTTGATAAGTTTCCTGAGAGGGGAATGAGGGCAAAAGGAAAAAAAGTAGAAGGAAGAGACTGCAGAGTCTGAATGTTTACTTCACTTCCAAGTTACTGGGGCTATAATCTTTACAGTGATAAAACGGATAACCAGCTGTTCTCCCTTCACTGGGATTCCTGATAAACCATTCTTCACACAGTCTTCTCTACTTTGACCCTTGGAAAGGCTATATATTACAGTAGCAAAGTCTAATAATGCATTTCTCCCTTGCTGTAGTTTTCATGACCGAAAGCAAAGCATGTTCTCGGCTTGAGTTGGAATTTTCCTCCTGGTTGGGATCTTGCTATATCTGGTCTGGTTTTAACCAACTCCCTGAAGAAAATCAACCTCCTCAGTGAAGTCACAGATAGTGTCCTCATCATACTTCTACTTCTACAGTTTTTTGATGTTACAATTAAAAATTTCCATCTGAAATACAACTGGGCCATAGGCATAAAATTTTAATTCTACAATTTTGTTGAGTGACCTTTTAAAAATCAAAGATTAACTTTCTTTTATTCTCTGAATCCGTCTGTGTCATGCACGGCCATGCAAATCAGTCTAATCTGTTTCTCTTATAATTTCTAGTCTCTTTTGCACAATTTCCATTTTTATTTTTTCAAGACTAAGTTGCTTACAGAGCAAGATTTCAAAGCCAGCTCCAGGTCTTGGTATTTTTACAGAAATTTGGTTTTAGTTACTAAGGAAACACTTCTTTGCTGTGCTATACTGTGTAAATCCTTTAATCCTCCCTTCTAATTCTTAAGTGATCTATTTAAAAACTAAAAAAAGAAATACTATGAAATTATTTCATAAAATACATAGCATGCAGCTCAATAAATGAAAGAGCCTATATAATTTAAGACCCCAAATTTCATATTAATTTCCATTGGAAATTCAAATTTAAATATTCTGTGCAGGAAAAACAGATGAGTAAGTGCAGAATGTAAAAGCCAACCCTAGCTCATGTATCATAATCCTGTGATGTTTATCGTTGTCAAGGAATATGGCAAAGGAAAGTCAGAGACTGGGTACAAAATTTGAAGTTAAAAGTATGAGTTTTCAAGAAAATACAAGCAGCATTTAACTACACACAAATTCTAAGAAAGCAAACAAACAAAAAAGCCTTTCTTCCAAAAACTCAGTTACTTCCTCCACAAACATTGAGATGGCATGTTGTTCAATAAAGTGTTAGGAAAATGATGGTATGTTGCTTTCCTCATCACAGAAGGGAGAGAAGATGTATAGAAATAATCACGCAATAGGGCAAATTATGCTAAGGACTAAAGAAATAAAACAATGTTAGGCGAGAGATCTATAGATGAAAAAGTTACTGCTAGCTAAGGTTTTATCCAAGTGCTAAAGCAAAAAAAGACATTGCTGTGGAGCCCTGTGAGGCCTGGAATTGGCTAAGATCTTGCTATGAGAAGGGCATCTATTTAAAGAAACACCGTGAGTACCCAGCATGCTACTTTAGGTTAGGATATGTCAAGATGCCCAGTGTTCTAGGGTTGGTAAAGTCACAACTAGAGCAGAGTGCAGAGTCAGGGTGGAGCTGACTTGATTGGCGTGGGTATCCACCCATGGCACTGGCGGACGAGACTTCTGAGGGCGCCTTGGTGGACAGGGCTTTGCATACGATTTATGGTCCCTCTCCTCTTCCACTGCAGCATGGTTTGACTCTGTTTCTAGGCCACCATAGACTAAGCATCTTTCCCATGCCGCACTTTTCTGCCATTATGTTTCTGCCTTGCTGCCAATTGGCCAGGGACAGATTCCTCTGGAATGACAACTAAAAATTAAATTTGTTTTCCTTTAAGTTGAGAGTGTTGGGTATTATCTTCCAGCAATGGAAAAGCTAATTAATACAGCAAAAAAATTGAGTTTTGAACTGCATCCACTGGTGGTGAAGATAATTTGAAGAGATTTGAGTGGAATTAGAAATGTAAACTAATTAGCAAAATTTGAAAATCAGAAATTATAATAATCTTAATGAGGAAGAATGTCATTCTCCTTCTCTTATAAATCAATTTGGGACTCCGTCAGAAATCAATGTCCTGTAGTCACCATGATTCACTTTTCAGCCTACAGGTGGGCATTATAGTTTCATCATACAGAAATAAAAACAATGAAAAATAGTTTATAGAGCATCCCAACTAACACAACAAATTGACATATTTCTGGATAAGGCTTTTCAGTTGTCTTGACTGATTTGCTTCCTAAAGTTTATTCGGAATGCCCTGCTTTACTTGAGTCAACCACTATAATTGGGAAAACTAGAATGCGGAGGGAAAGAGCGAGGAATGTGCCACCAAGGAATGATGTTCTCACAAAAGACCAAATTGGAGGAGGACACTGTTCGGAAGACCCCGGAGAAGATATTAAAATCTGAAGTATTATAGGGATTGAAGGGTCAAGTGTGAACTGCATGCCACTTAGCCCAAAAGGGAATCTGAATGACTGACCCAAGCCAAAGAGTGAAAACAGGTATCAGAGGGGATTCACAGAGCCTGGAATAAGAGTTCCAGAAGAGGAGGAGAAAGGGGCTAAGAATAAAGAGTTCAGGAGTAGGGATTTGGCTCAGTGGCATAAGCACCTGCTTGGCAGGCGCGAGGTCGTGAGTTTGATTAAAGATAAAAAATTTTAAAAAATACAGAGTTCAGCCTAGCTTTAAGTAACAACTTAAAGCAATTTGTTTCAATCTCAATATAATGAAAACATCAGGCCAAAGGCTGCTATCCTGGGTGACACCAGTTTACTTGAATATTAAGGGAAAACATGACATTTTACACTAATTCAACGAAAAATCATTAATACCACAAAAGAAAACAGACTTAATGGCTGTAGTAAGCTGTTTAAGGTATACATAGGAAATGGAACGAGAATGCTGAGTAACATTTATTACATTTTTTAGCCTACCCGACAGTTTTTCTCCCTCGTCATAGTAGTTAGATACATTGCTGCAGGAAAGTATAACACCCAGCAATGGCATCTACTCTTTTGGTGAAGGACTCAAAAGCACAACTGGTCTTTTTGGAGAGATCTCTGAATTTGCCATCTGGCCAGCATTGGCTTCCCTTCGAGGGTGTTTATCTCACCATGAACTTTAATTATGAGAACAAATGCTTTCTACTTAAAGTTATTTGCAGTAGTTATTGAAAGATAATTATGAGATAGACATCTTTCCATCTGTCTTCCCTCTTTCTTTTTTCCACCTTTATCTACTTAATCTTCTCACTCTTGACTCACCAACATTAATCTGTACACTAGCAGAATCACCTACCATGATGGAATTTTCTGATGTGGAATATTGCATCTACAATACCATAATACTCTATGAGCTCCTCACCTAAAATATCTCACCTTTTTAGACCTATCTGGTAACCCTGTCTTCCAGGGGCCAGCTCAATCCTTCCTCCTTCATGAAAACTTCCTAAAGGTAGTATCTCCTCCCTGAATTTGAGTACTCATCATCCCCATTGTAGCAACTTATTCTTCCTCATAATCTGTCTACATTAGTTTAAAATTATCTCATTATGCAATTCCACATTCTTCTTAACTCTCCATCACACAAAGAACATTACTATCAACAATACTTATTGATACATGAATTCTAAAACTTCCTTTTGAAAATATTAAGGACTGGGGAAAATAAAAAGCAGCTTATTTACTTCTCTCAAATACTGCCTTTTAAAGTATATTGGTCATTTTTCACTTGTGATTAAAATTATTTGTGTCAATTGCATATTAAATTATTAACTAATTCTAGGACTTTCTATTATGACCAGGGTAGATTTCTTTTATTCTTTAAGTCAAGAAACATTTGGTAAGTGCACATCATCAATGGCAAGAAGAAAATTTTTCTCTTGAACTCTCTTACAAATGTAGATAGGTAGGCAGATTTGATAGCACCATAACTTTTTAATAAAGATTTTCTGGACAATCATGTTTGAAAATTTTTGTCAAAAGCTCTGAAATCTGTGTCTCCACAGTGGAAAAATACCAGGAATGGTAGTTTTACTTTGATCAAATGTGTAGTTAGTCAAGAATGAAAAAAAGGAAGAAGGTAAAAGTCCTCTTAACAATGAAATCAGCTGAGCTAATCTGGTGATTAACAAGAAAACATGCTACAGCCAAAGAACTCTACACTTCTATGATATACACTGGATATTAAGACTAAGTTTACCCCCAAATAAACTCATAATGAAGTACATGAATTCCTTTTACTATTTCTTTGGGACTGACAAAATCATCCCAAGAGCTGACTGATACAGAAGTATGCTCAATAGCATAACATTAAGAAAAAAACTGAATTCGTGATATATTTGTAATCTGTTGCATATACAATGACAAGTTTCTTTCTTTCATAACATTAAATATCACATAGAAAGTGTTCTGGGAAAAAAATTACCTAGTGGAAGTGTTCTGGGAAAAAAAATACCAAACTTTCATTTGTGGACTTTTTGGGAAACATTACTTTCCTAAATGAATCTCTTAGAATACATGAAACATGACACGTTGCTAGAGAAAAAAATAGCTTAGACAAAATTCCACATATCATCAAAATATAAACAACACTGAAGGAAACATATTCAGTGTCAACATATTTTACAGCTGCATGTTCATGTACACATTTTTATAGACTAGACTGATCAAATTATAAGAGGCTATATTTCCTCCTGTTTTCTAGCCTTGGAAATCAACTTAACTGCCAACTAATCTTTTCCCCTATTTTAATTTGAAAGCCATCAAGGATTTACCATACTGAAACTGAATGGAGGCTACAAACTTGGGCCAATTTTCCTTTTAAATGAACTATACAGATAAACATGCACGAGCAGCATAGGATATAAGTATTGCCCATGATGTACATAATATGAAGAGCCGTCTCTCTCTTCATTTTAACAACTACAGATTTACTGGGGGGCAGCGTATTGGACAGCTGCTGAATACCCTAGAGGTGTGTGTCTGTGTGTGTGACATGTTCTTCTCCTAATGCAGTTCCTCATGTGGACTTCTCTCTTTTCTCCTTGTTGTATATGGAGACTGCTCATAAAACTCTTGACTGATATATCTTCAAAAAACTGAGGATTCTGTCATATCTGCAGACCGTAATATTGGATGCAATATTCCACACTCAGAGAGACAAATATGGAATGTTTTCCCTCATATGTGAAATCTAAAAAGGATGACAAGAAAGTAGAAGGGAGAATATCATTAGACAAGAGTAAGGGAATACAAGGGAGGGTGAGGGATATAAGGGTAAGTAACAGGGGAGACTAATGTGAGTAACATACAGGCATTGAACACCTTCCTAAATGTGAAACTAGAGGAGAGGGTGGGGGGAGAGGGTTAAGGGGGGTGAAAATGATTAAAGTATGTTATGTCCATATAGGAATCTGCCAAAATTAAAGTCGGTCATGTGTATAACCAAGTTTAAAGGGAATGAAAAAAAACCCTGAGGATTGCTCACACTTTTACCAGTGAATTTGCAA
>RJWT010013694.1:0-11742 GCA_004365215.1 Cuniculus paca | reverse complement strand
ACAAAAATGTTTTTAAAATGAATATGTCTATACTGAAAAACCTGTTTTATTTCTTAAAAATAAACTGTCTTAGAAACACATAGACTTTATACTTTCACTGCTTAAATGCTGACATTTTTCTAAGTCACCTTACACTGTAGCTTCAAAGTTCAAATATGCTTAACACAAAATACTCCAACACGATAAATACAGTCTCCTTTCTGAAGAGCTGTGTTTTGCTATTACCTGTGTGGTTTTAATCCTGCTCTCAAGAAGTCCATCTCCTTTCCTGTAAATTAGTACCAAACTTACCTCAAAGAAACAGCAACATCACTCACACACACACGCATGCACAAAAACAATCATGGGCTTACCTCATGAAGTGTGAGATGTTTTCCGTCCTTCCTTTTCGAGTCAAACCTGCCATATATTGCACTGTATTTCCGAATTTCCTCCTCCTTGTGTGGATCATCATCGCTCATCTCAAAGATGTGACCAATCATTTTAGCCAACTTCTTGTTGGTTTTCAGCAGCTCTTTCACTTCATTCAAGTCACTTTTCGGCAGGGTGGGGGCCATGCGCTCCACACACTCAGCCACAGAGAGTGCAGCAGCAGCGTCCAGGGCCTCACTGCTCTCCTTTGGGGACGCGGGGGAGCCAAGATCTGCCGGGGAGAGACTGTGCTCGCTCTCCGTAGCGTGGTGGCCTTGCCACAGTCGGGACTCCCCAACGCTCTGCAGCGCTAAGCTCCCCACCAGGTCTGCCTTCCCCTGCCCCAAGCTCTGCACACAGGTGGTAGCAGCACATTTGGGGATTTTTAAGTGAGGTTCCCGGGCATTGCTACTCCTTTCATAACTGCTGCAGGATATTCCCAGCCATGCGTGTGATCCCTCTGGTAATTTATAGATAGGTATGCTACTGACAGGAAGAGATGTCAGTGGCTGATTGAAAAGGCCAGGGTTTGTAACCCAGTCTCTCAAAGCCTTCTGCAGCCTTCTAACATGAAGGGGCTTGCTAGCCATGCCCACCAGCGCCATGATTTCCAAAAATTCCTCTTCTCCAGCTTCACAGAGTTGCTGGACGTCATCACCACCTTGTTGGATAAAGGCATCGAAATAAGAAAGCAGATTGGCTTTTTGCAATATTCTATACAGTTGCAACTCCCCCAGGGTCCTGGGCAAGGCCGCGGCCATTACTGTGGATGGAGTTAACCTGCAAAAAGAGGAGAAAAAAACTCATTACACTTGTTTCAAACTTCTTAAATCAAATAGGTTAGATATTATAAGATTTAGGAATATCATGCAGGAAAATCAAGGAGCATGTGCACAGCAACTGACTGTTAAGGAAGCATTCTCTCTCTCTATACAACCTTTATCTTACTTTATAACTGGAAAGGTCAGTAATGAAACTGACCTATTTTCCTAAAGGAGAAGTAAGCGGAAAATGCAGTTTCTCAGAGTTCTAAGTCCCATACTTTCAGCTATACACTTCGCTGCTTCCATAGTGTGGACAAAGCAGTGGAGCAAAGACAATTGAAATTAGCAGGGGACTACCACTCACTGCAGACTTACTGTGTCCAGCAATATGGTAAACACTTTACATTATGTCTAGCCCTCACATTAGCCACTGTGTGACAGGTGCATTTATTCTCATCTTGTAAACAAAAATTAGCAACATTAGCTTGGCAGGAGAAGGAAGACTAATTTCGGTATAAACTCAAGGTTAAAAAAAGGTCATATATTTAGGAACCAAGAAAAAAGCAGCAAAACTTCAAACAAGTGAGAAGACTTGTGATCACTTTGGTGTAAGTGATAAAGAGGATACAGCTGTCACTTATTGACAGTTTGGTTTCAGGAAGAAAAGCATTCTAAGTGATTATGGAATTATATATCTGAGAACCTACAACTGTAACAGGCATCAGGGATACAGAAAAATGAGGTTGATAAGATTCCTTTGTGAACCGGCAGCACTCAAATGTGGTTCATGGTGGGATGCTTAGGTAGAACCGCCCTGCATTAAGGTAACAAACTGGAGTCTAAACATGCATCAAGGATGGCAATGCAGGATGCTACCGGAGGGCCAGCGAACCCTCCAGAGCAGCTGCGGAAAGCCAAGAAGAAAGATACTTTTAAAGCCCAAATAAGACAGGCAAGCCCGTTTTCAAGGAAAGACAAAAAGATCCAGCAAAGTACTTTTTGACCTCTTAGCAGCCTTTAAAAGCTGTTCACAGTTGCCTGGGGAGTCCTCCCACATACAAAGAGTTGGCCAAGTACTTCCATTTAAGAGAAACAAATTAACTTGAAATCAATGCCCTCCTAGGATTAAAAAGACCCTACAGCCCTCTATGGAAGAAATTACAGAAGGTTAAAAGAACACATACATCAGAGAAAAATGAAGGTCTCATCCTCAACTCAAATGGTAGGGAATAACAGCTAAGTAGAGGAATATCAGGCACACCCCTGAAAGCCAGAAAGTCACCAAACCTGGGATTTGTTTTCAAATGCCATCAACCATATTATACAAGAATCTAGTCTCAAACCCCAATTGGAGAATGAACGTCAGGGACTAACTATGGGGAAGAAGCCCCTTCTTGCAGAAACTGTTCTTCCTCAGGCTGTTTTAATCAACCAGTGACCCATTAAACTGCATGGCTATTTGCAAGGGTGAATACAGGCACAGCCTCATGACTTTACAGGAGGCAAAGAGAAAGCTGTAACTAGGCTCCAGGAACTCCTGCCATACTCGCCTGCGGTGCCTTTACAACAGTTTCCCAGGCTCCCGCACAGGAGACTCGGGATTTGTCAAAGGAGGCAAACTGCACAAAAAGATCCCCATTTAGTACATTCTCCGGGCGACACAAACTCTACAAGTTCTACGATCAAATAGGTCCTGTAGGTCTGCCTTCAGGTTTATGCCACCTTGTGTTCCTCTGGATAAAAACATTCATCTTGCACATCAACCAAATGAGGGCTTGCTTGTTCTAATAGAGGGAGAGTTCATCAACCAGCTGGGTAACAGCCCACAAAAACACAGCCCTTGAGAGACCTAAGTCTAAGGCTGTATTGAACTATGCTGTACCAAACAGAAGGACTGAGATAGAAGAAAGGAATTTGTATTCTCATCATACATCTAGTACAATTGCTCCACGCGCTTTCAACTAGAACACAGGAAAAATACATGCACACATGTAACCTTTGTAAGAGGGCTGTAAGGTTTATGCAGTAATCAGTTAACTTAGCATAGCTACTCCCCACATTACTGAATAGAGGACACACTACATGGCAAAATCTAGGAGCTTTGAAATATTTATGTAATTTTTTTTTCTTTTTTTGCAGCACCAGGGATCAAACTCACAACCTCGCACTTGCCAAGCAGATGCTTAGGCCACTGAGCTAAATCCCCAGCCCATGAAATACTTATATAAATAAGGAAAAAAATCTACACAGTATATTTATGTGTCTCTATCTATGCTAGACAAATATAAAAGAAAAATGTAAAGATAACTTAAACACCCAAATTTAGATTTTAGTCTGAGATAAGGCAATGATTTTAGAAAAATAATAAATTTCAAGTTTTATCTTTTCTCCAGGAGAAAGAAAACTAACTCCTTAGCTTGTAGGAGAAAGCCCTCGTGTACTGGTATCTACCGCATACCTATGTTTAAAGCAACACGATTCACAATTTTGCAATTTACATATCCAGCAACAGATGAATGGGTTAAAATATGATACTGACACATCTTGGAGTACTACTTTGCCATAAAGAAAGATAAACTTTAGTTATTTGTAGAAAAAATGGATGCATCTTGAGACCATAATGTTAAGTAAATCAGACACAAAAGCTTAAATATCACATGATTTCTCTTACATGAGAAACTCAAATTATAAATAGCAAAATAAAAGATAATAGGAAATAAGGAGAGAGTGCTTTCTTAAGTGGGATCAAGAGGTGATGGAAAGGAGGGGAAGAAGGGAAGGGATGGAAAAAGGGATGAAGGTGAGTTATGTAAACATACGCTAACAAATATTTTAAAATAAAAAAATAAAGTGTCTCCCAAAGGTCTCAAAAAATAGAGCAGTAATTATTAATCCATCTCCATAAGGACAGACAGGACTAAGTGTACATTTCCAAAGTCAGGATAACAGATGAAAGACAAATACAAGCCAGGCAACTACTCAGAGTCCCAGGAGAGTCCCAAAGACTCACTGCTGGGAAAGGAGTTTTCTCCCCAAGTTTCTGCATTAGAAGAATGTTTCGGTTTCTTTCCAGAGCCTGCTGTGACAATTTAAACACCCACCACTTCATACATTAACTTGATTCTATTTAAAAGAAAACTTTCATAAAACGAGATTTTATGTTTTCACAAAATCTGCAACCATTCATGCTCTAACATGAATGTCAACCTGCATCTCTCTGACCTGAACCATGCAAGGGTCCTACACAGCTGACTGTGTAGTAAATCTGTGCAGCTGAAAACTGCTGGTACCTCGCTTCTCCAAGATCCCAGAACACCATGGGGAGTCTGATCTCATGAATTCCACTATTAAGAGTAACCAGCTACTCTTTCTCGCTGGCTCAAAAGATACCCTGAGGCCCTACTGTCCCTGCACAGCAAATCTCCATTTACCAGCTTAAATGTTTCCCACCCTGGTCAGTCCAACAACAAAAAAAGAACCCCAGTGTTAGGAAGAGAATTAAGCAGCAACAGATCAGTCTGTTGTTTAAGTCCACCTGTTGTTTGTTATGGTAATGATTAACTCCAAACCCTTAAAAGCTGATTCTCACTTTAGCCCCTTATAGGGTAGCATCAGTCATCTAGGAAATTCAAACTACACTAAGTAAAATAAGGAGCTGTCTGACCCAGAAACTTGCACTGGTCGACTCCTGTTCTACTATGGGAAACAAACATTTCCTTACATTCTCCAAGCTGGGATGTGATAACTTAGGGTAGGGCAGAGCCCTTTTATGGTCACTAGGGAAAAGAATCATTCCTTCAAATCAGCCTCAATCCAGCACCCCCCCCCATCTCCAGTAAAAATCTCAAGGAACTACTGAGTTACCACTTAGGGTAGGCCAGAGGCCTTTTGCAGGCACTAGGCAAAAGAAAAATCGTTTCTTCAAACTTGCTTCCATCCAGCCCCTCTGGTTCCCCAACATTTATCAAAAATCTCAATTACTGAGAGACCCCAAGCTTCTCAGTCTCTCAGCTGCGTATCACCACTCCTTGAAATGGCTTTCATGGACTCTGGTAATACGATATTTTGCTTTGCCTATCTTTCTTACTATATTCTAAGGGCAAAATTTTCCCAAGGTTTTCCTGTTTGCTGGTGCTTTTTGAGATGTGGATCTCGCTATTTTGCCCAGGCTGGTCTTCAACTCCCAAGTTCAAGTGATACTCGTGGGTACAAGTGAAAGTTCTGCCTCTGCCTCCCAAGTGCTGAGACTACAGGAGTGAGCTACTGAGTCCAGCGTCCAATGTTCAACACTAGATCGCTTTTCTACTTCTGTCCATATTCTCCCGTCCCCTCCCAGCATCAATTACGACTGTAGGTAGTGACCTCCAAATCTACACCAGTATTCTAAACCAATGGCACACGGGAGCGTCCTCAAATGCAAATGTACGAGCTGTGGTTACTGAGCCGAAAGGATGCCTTCTAACATGTCTACTTTACAAATGAAGATAAATAAACTTTTCTGTAGTTTAATAAAACATGAATCCATTTAAAAGTATAACTGAGTTTATTGTTTTGAGAATGTGTATACTTAATAAGTGCTAAAAGTATGAGAATTTACAATTTTTTTAAATTTAAGAAGTGATTCTTATTCCTGAAAAATCAGAACCATCAGCCCAACTCACTCTGAACTACAGTCTGGCATTCCATTTAGGGATTGTCAAAACCTCAACTTTGGTCCGTCCAAAAGCAAGCACAGCATTTCATCTCCTTTTCTAGATTCCCAAATCGACTCAACTCCCTCAGTTCTCTGATCTGCACCAATTTTACAGTTCTCTGGTTTAATAAGAGTGGAGTTCATCGTTTTTTCTTCCACTTCCCTCAAATTTTGATGTCCTTAGGCCACCATCACCCTTTGTCTGTCTCAAAAGCTCCTAATTCTGGTTTTCACTGCTTCTTGACTGAACTTTGAAAAGAATTTCCTCACCTTCAATGCCTCCCTGACTGCAATGCTAACTTTATCTTCCTAAAGGACAGGGAGGACTCTTCACTCATCTATGCAAATCTCCCCATACTCCTTAGACAAAGAAACCCAAACTACTCACCCAGGCGTGCCACACCCTGACCCACCTCTCCAGCAGGCAGGTTCTGTATCCTCTTCAGATGTGCCTTTTCCTCACCCCACGCCATACATCCTCCCACCCTTCAACCTCTACCACCTTTCCAAGGCCTTTCCCACACTTCTGGTGATAGGCGCACTCCCCTTCTCCAAGCCCCTCGATCCTTCCCTCTCCCCTCACCTCCCGTCCCACTCTCCCTCCCCTCTCTCAAATACAGCAGGCCAGTTCTAGGGACACAAAGGAAACATGGCCCCTCACAAAGAATCAGCAGGAAGGAGACAGACTAGCAGCACACACGTAGGCTGCGATAAACGCTACACAACACCGTACACAAAAGGAGCCACAGAGCAAAGACGACTTAACCTAGCTCTGCAGAACAAGTTCCTGCTAGGTTATACGCACCCTGAGGACAGGGAAAAGGTTTCATTAGTCCTTTATTCATCTTCACCCCCAGCAAAATGTGCTACATGGACTAACATCTCTGTAAAGGCCACCATTTAATGAAACCCAATGTGTAAGCCTTCTTTCATATTTCAAAAAGAACACCTGGGTAAGCGGGAGCCCCAGAGAACGGCCAACCTAGTAAGGGCACATTCTGCTGCTTCCTTTAACTTTGCATACAATCCCTACCATCTTCTCAACCTCAGAGCTTTTTCTTTTTACTAGGCCATATGGCAGACTCTCATATCATGGATATTTTTCCAAGATATCAAAGGATGCGTTCCCAAATACAGAAACTACCCATGACTAATGTTGTAATATACACTGTGTGAGTCCAGCCCCAAGACCAGCATTTTTAAGAACTCGAGTTCAATTGCAAGTGATTCTAGGTCTTTTTTGTCTCTGTTCTTAAAAATTAAACACAATATAAATTACTCCCAAGTAAAAAAATCTAACATACAAATCATTATATTCAAGTGGATTCATAATCACTATTCAGTATCTTCCCCCATATGGTATTAGGAATCACTGCCTCACACACAACTTGGCCACGTGTGTGTGTGTGTTGTGTGTGTATACACGTACTTTTATAAAGCCTGCCGTTCCAGGAAAGATGGAATCAAGGAGTGGGGAGAAACCAAGAGCAAAATCTCCACAAGGCCTGATTTTTTTATGCAGAGTATTATAAATTCCTTGCCCCCAACACGGCTTGAAATTTTTACTTCAAAATTACCTAATTGCAACCTCTAATAGACTTACGGAAATGTGAAAAATTCCTGGCTAAGGGCTCACAAGTCATTTACAGATTAAAGTGAATTAGTTCCACAACACTGTTTTTCTCTTAATATCCAGATGAGATCAGTTACACATTATGAGAATAAAAGGTTGAGATGGAAAACCGGATGAAGGAAACAGTAATTCTGAAGACAGAGATTACACGTAAGGCCTCTTAAGCAAAGCCAACCTCTGGTACATGTGGCCCAAAGGCTCTGGGAGAAGGAGGGAGGGGGCCCACTACAGGTGGAAACAGAAAAGGTCTACAAACATCAGAACTTGGCTTAGCAAAGGATGAGCCTCTAGAACTAATTCTTACCACATCTACCCTAGACTTAGGACTCAGAGCTCAAGCTAAATGATTAAGTTACTTACATTTCATACTTAAATTTTCAGGGTCAGCCTGAAACTTAAACTCCTATTTAAGTTTCAAGTTCCAAAAGGTTTATCAAGTTGCATTTATCAGTAAGCACGTAGTGATACAAATTAAGCCAAGACACTTCTGGGTCTTATTACTGTTAAAGATATGTCTTAAATGTACAGTTTCTAATGAAATGGTAATTTGGGAAACTTGAAATGTTTTCAATTCTTTTCTAAATTCTGAGAAGCTAGAAAAATTTAAAGAGTACCTTAAAATTATTCAGTAGATAAATTTAAATGCATTTATCAAAATTAGAAAAAAAATATTTA
Organism: Cuniculus paca; assembly: GCA_004365215.1. Classification (NCBI taxonomy): domain Eukaryota; kingdom Metazoa; phylum Chordata; class Mammalia; order Rodentia; family Cuniculidae; genus Cuniculus; species Cuniculus paca. The sequence continues at coordinate 3,566 of RJWT010013694.1, read as the reverse complement.
TTTTGCTACTAAGCAATAACTATGCCCTTATTTATAATAGACAAATACTAGTTTTTCATAAAATGGCTGGAAAATTATCAATCAACCAAAAGCAAAGTCATCCAACCGGCATTAGGAGTACTCTGAGTACAGAGTATGTAGGCAACCTAAGTAAATTTCATCACCCTTTCTCTTAAGTTATTAATATACAATGCAAATTAACATGCAGCCCCTAAATACAGCATAACATATTGAGAAGTGACAAATTATTTGAAAGCTTAATGGTATGTCTTAGCTGGGAGAATTCTCACAAGATGAGGATTAATACTTTTTCTCAGCATCAACTCAGTTTTCCACTTGGTCCATCGTTAAGTGTAAGGGAGCTTCTACTATTGTACATTAGTGAACATGTCAGATCAGAAAGGAAATTTGCATGGAAAAGAATAAATGTACTATTCTTCCTTCTGCTCAAAATAATGAAAAGCAGGTAAGGTAAAATATAAACCCAAAGCAAAGGAGCTAGCAATCCTACATTATGCTCAAGTGGGTATCATTTATTCTTTAATGTATTTAATAAATTCCACAATGAAACATGCATAGACAAGATGATTATACAGTAGTATAATATTAAAACTGTAAAATGTTCTCTTCTATGCAAGTAATATAAATATAGGACGGTTCTGCAGTATCCGGAACATAGCTTCATTAAATTTTACAGACCTTTTATTTCCAAAAATGTATATAAATAGCACCAACGAAATAATCACAGGCTTATTATAATGCATTAGATGAGGCCTAAGTCTTAGGACAGAGTCTAAGCTAACCAACACAGAAAGCCTGACATACTTGTTTCCATTCAACCACCTTTAAAATTTAAAGTTCATGTAAGGAATTTTTTAAAGGTCTCCCCCACTTTATGATTTCTCTTTTCAAAGCATTTACAGTGTAAAACCTCAGAACCTTTAATAATAAACCCATGTGTTCTTGAAATGTGATTGAAGAATAATATCTAATGCTTTATCTGCCTCTGGTGGATACAAAATCGAACTTTTCCATAAGGTAGTACATGTTACTTACTGGTCACAAAACAGAACATTTTTATTTTAGCTAAGATTATACAACTGTACTAATAATTTTGAAGTAAAACACCGAAGTATTTATATAAAATTGACCTATGCCTAAAGATTTCTGTCATCTGAATTACATAGTTAACAGAATGAAAAAAATCTACAGTGCCTCATTGTTTTTTATTGATACATTCACATATTACAGAAATCACCAGAGCCAGGAAAAACAAAACAATTCCAATACCAACATGGCATATTAGCTTTACTAAAAAATGACAAAAATTAAAAGGTCCCTTGAAATTATTTTTTTAAAGACCCCATGTTCCAGTATTTAATACCCAGAACAGGAATAAAGGGTGATACTGCCAGTCGTCTACAAATTCTCAACAAAGCCCTTATTCGCGTCTTACTACCTATCAGGACAAACCAATCTTTTAATCTTAATGAAAGAATACTATTCGATGTCTCAATACAAATAAGGATACCCTGAAATCTAAGAACCACTTTTACAGGCACTTAGATTGGAACAGAATTAGCTCTTTGTGGTCTTCAGGAGGGCAGCTACCACCCAGCACAGAGGAAGCATATCCTATGCGTTCCCTTTCCAGCATTTCTTCTTGAAGCACACATAAATTATAAAATGTCATAACTGGCTATGGTACACAAGGAAGGGATTTCAAAAAGCGAAAATCCAGGAAGGTAATTCTCTGCAAAAGCACTTTTCTAACAAAACAGCTAAGCATTTCGTGACTAATCTATTTTAAATCCGGTTGCTCTGTTCCTATCCAATCTAATAAACTGCCAAAATATTTTTAAACAAGATCTGAGCATTTCCCTCTGCGCTTCTGATCTTTGCACTCCTTAGAGTTGGCAGACACGTCACGGGCAAACCATTTGTGACTGACAAGTTATCCCAAACCGGTTCGCTTCGATGAAACTGTAAATTAACGGGGACCCCTAAAATCTTCCACCTTTTTGAACCCCCAAGAGCGAGGGGTAAACATACACAAATCTATGGTGCCTCCTGATCACCTGCTGCAAAACTTGGTCTGCAGAATCTACGAATGCATACTCCAACCCAACCATCCTTTCCTCCCAAGATCCCGCAACGTTTTACTCAGGGTCACTTCCTATCTCGCGGACCACAAATATCTGACCGTACTCTAAGGTTCCTCTGCTCCAGCAGGCACACATCTGCACGCACTGCTCCGCGTCCCACATGTGTTTGCACATTCCTCCCTGGGCCTTCGAGGCACCGCGAGTGTCTGGCTTCCCTGCACCTCGGAGCCAAGTTTCTGAAACCCACTTCCAAGCAAAACTCTCTCCTTCCGCCTTTAAAAAGAACGCTACACTGGGAAGAGGAGGACACCCGGGAAGAAAGGGAAGACTGTAAGTGTAGCACTTTGATAAAGTAAACACACACGAAGCCCAGGGTTTCCGCAGGAGGCGGCGGCAGTGAGCCCCGGGGCCACCCCGCGCCACCCCGCCCGACCTCGCGCCCCGCGCCCGCTCGCGCCCGAGCCCCCAGGTCGCCGCCGCGAACGCGCCCCGCAGCCGCGGCCCCGCGGCGGGCGGCCCCGGTACGTACGCGGCCCGCGGCGGCAGCGGTGTCGGCGCGCGCTCCCCCGAGGACGGCTCGGCCCCGACTCCCCGGAGCCGGCCCCCGGCGCTCCCTCCTCAGGCGGCTGCCGCGGCCGGGACGCCCCCGCTCCCATCGAGCGGGGCACGGCGGTGGGCGCACGCTGCCGGCTCCCGGCCCGGGCCGCCGCGGCTTCCCGCGCGTCCGCCCCGACGGCGCTGGCTGGCTGGCGGGCTGGCTCGCTGGGCCGCGACGGCGCTGGCGGCGACTCGGGGCTGCAGCGCGCGGGCGCGCGGGCAGCGGCGCCTCCCTGCCCTGCCCCCTCGGCCCGCCCCCGCCTCCCTCTCCCGCCCTCCGCGCGCTGCGCCTCCGCCCCTCCCCCTCCGCCTCCGCCGCCGCCGCCCCCGCCCCCCCGCGCTGTCACATTGGGAGATTCCGCTCTTGCTACATTCGCCGCTCCGGCTGCCGCCCACGCGCGGCCGAGTGACGCAGATCCCGGCGTGGGCCGCGGGCGGGGCGGGGCGGGGGCGGTGGCCGCCCTGCCGGGGCTCGGCCTCTCCCGCGCCCCCTCGGCGGGCTCCCGAGGGCGGCCATTCCCACGGCGGCCGGGAGGGACCAAGTGGGCGCGGGGCGAGGGCGGCGCGGCGCGGCGCGGGGCGGCGCGGGGCGGAGCGGGGAGGGGGCGCAGCCTCGGGCCTGCTTGGGTTTCGGATTTAAAAAATTACGGGCGAGGTTCCCGATACAGTGTATCAGAGAGCACTCCTCGCCAGGTCCTCCATCTCTCGGGAGGCTGAGAAAAAAGGAAAGAAAAGCGCGCCGGCCCACCCCTCGAGCGCCCGGCTGGCCCCAGCCCCGCGGCGGGGGCGCCGGTGGGCGGCCAGGTGCCGCGCGGGCGGCGAGGGAGGGGCGGCAGGTGCGCGGCTGGAAGGCCCGCGCCGCCC
>RJWT010013693.1:0-21583 GCA_004365215.1 Cuniculus paca | reverse complement strand
TTTTTTTTTTTTTTTTTTTTTTTTTTTTTTTTTTTTTGCAGTGCCGGGGATTGAACTCATGACCTTGTGCTTGCCGGGCAGTGCTTAGACCGCTGAGCTAGATCCCCAGCCCTGCCATGTTGATTGTTATATGCCTGAAGGTGTAGGCAAGTATGCCGATAATAACAAGAAGCATTATGGTAGCCACTGCTGTTTTACTATTATCTTGAAGTTCTGTATTGCTTACATTGTTTTGCTTTTTTTTTTTTTTTTTTTTTTTTTTTTTTTTTTTTTTTGCTGGTTTTATTTTGTTCTATTTTGTTTGATTTTATTTATCCTTGATGGTATGGGCAATTATATTGAAGATAACAAGAGGCATTATGGTAGCCATTATTGATTGCCTTTCACCCTGTTTAGAAGTCATTAACTTGTTCATTGTTTTGTTGTGATTGACTCTACTGTGTTTTATTTTCTTTGGTTGTATTCTTTTCAAAATAAAAAAGAAACTTACTTTAGATCTAAAGACCTACATGAGATAAGAGTGAAGAGATGGAATAAAATATTGTATGTAAACCAAAAGAAAGCAGGGTGGCAGCCGGGCGTGGTGGCTCACGCCTGTAATCCCAGCACTCAGGAGGCTGAGACAGGCGGATCTTTGTGTTTGAGACCAGCCTGGGCTACAAAGTGAGCTCAAGGCCAACCTGAACGGCATAGTGTGACCCTGTCTCAAAAACAGGGCTGGGGATCTAGCTCAGTGGTCTAAGCGCCTGCCTGGCAAGAAAGTGCAAGGTCGTGAGTTCAATCCCCAGTGCTGCAAAAAAAAAAAAAAAAAAAAAGAAAAAAGAAAAAGAAAGCAGGGTGGCTCTACTTGTGTTGGGCAAAGCAGATTTTAATAAAAAATTGTCACAAGAGACAATGAAAGGTATTCTATAATGATAAATTGTTCAATCCAGTAAGAAAAGCAATACTCATTAATACATGAACACCTAACATTAGAGCATTTCCATACATAAAAGAGATATTGGCTGAAGGGAAGCATAGTAACACAGAAATGCAGGAGACTTCAATACTACCTTTTCAATAATGGACAGAATCCCTATTCAGAAGGTTAATAAGAAAATAAAGGACATGAACAATACTACAAACAAAATGGACTTAACAGACATATATAAAACATTCAACCCAACAACAGTCAAATACAGTTTTGTCTAGCACACATCATTGTTTCTTTAAGACAGATTAGATCCTAGGTGACAAAATGTGTCTTCAGAAATAATACCATGTATGTTTTGTAACTACAATGAAATGAAACTAGAAGTCAATAACATAAAGAAAACTAGAAATTTCATAAATATGTGGTGATTATACAGTGTATTCTTGGATTGTCATTGGATCAAAGAAGAAATCAAAAAGGAAATTAGAAAATATATCACAACAAATGGAAATGAAAATACATCATATCAAAACTTGTGTGATGCAGCACAAGCAGTAGTCAGAGGGAAGTTTATAGTGATGAGAGTCCACTAAGAAAAGAAAGATCTAAAATTTTAAAACCTACTTTTACATTTCAAGGAGATAGAAAAAAGAGAATGAACTAAGCCCAAAGTTAGTATAAGTAGGGAATAATAAAGACCAAAACAACAATAATGTTAAAAAAAAAAGTAAAAAAGTAAAAAAAAAATCAATAAAAGTAATACTTGGTTTTATGAAAAGAGTAACAAAGTTGACAGAACCCTAGCTAAACTAAAAAAAAAAAAAAAGAGATGATACTTACATTCTAAGTTCACTGAAAACAAAGTTTTGTGTTATGGTATCTTTGTTTCTCTGTAAGGATCTTTTTGATGTATGCCTTGTACTCTGAGTAAGTACTTTGAAAGTAATGATATGCAATATATTGTTACCAATCTCTTACCATTTTGTTTTAAAATTCTGTTTTTTAATAAAAGAAAATATTCAAATAAGCTAAATCAGAAATGAAATGAAACATTACACCTGATATCACAAGAGTTGAGAGGATAATGAGACTACTAAGAACAATTACATATCAACAAACTGAATAATTTAGAAGACATAAATAAACTTCAAACATGCAACTGTATCATGACAAAATAGGAAGACTATAGGACTATAGTAGCTTGCATATAAATTGAATCAGAAGAAAAAAAATACTTCCTAGCGAAGAAAACCCTAGAACCAGATGACATCACTAGTGAATTCTACCAAATATATAAAGAAAAATTAATACCAGCCTTTCTCAAACTCTTCCAAGACATTAAAGAAGAGGGAGCAGATCCACATTCACTTTCTAGGACATCATTGTCTTCATATTTAAAGCATACAAGCACGCTACAAGAAAATAATATTCTAGGCCAATATTTCTGATGAAAATACATGCAACATTTTCAGCAAAGTAATTTCAAAGGAACTCAATGGCATATTGAAAGGGTCATGCACCATCACCAATACCAAGTGGACCTTACTCCTGGGATTACAATAATCTGTTTAAGTTCTATACTACATTGAAAGATCAAAGAATAAAAACAACACAATCCTCAATGGTTGCAGAAAAAGAGCTTGACAAAATTCAATACCCTCTCATGATGTCAACAATCTAGGGATGAAAAGAAAATATCTCAACATAAAAAAGTCATCCAAAAAAACTCACTGCTTGCATCATAGTTATTGGTGAAGAACTGTTTTTACTCTAAAATCAGGAACAAAACAAAGATGGCCATATCACCACTTTTATTCTTCATTGACTGAAAGACCTAGTCAGAGCAACTAGAAAAAAATCCAAATCAAGAAAATGAACTTGACCCTGTTTGCAGATAACATGATTTTATCCTTAGAAACCCCAAACACACTATTTAAGAAATTGTTGAAACTAATGACACATTCAGCAGAGTTGTAAGATATAAAACCAACATGTAAAAATCAAGTGCACTTCAGTACAATAACCATGAATTATCTGAAAAGGAAATTAAGAAAATTATCGCATTTATGATAGCACCAAAAAAGAATAAACATAACTATGGAGGTAAAAGAATTGTATCCTGAAAACTGCAGTAACATTGATGAAATGAATAAACCAACGATGAAGAGAAAGATATTTCTGTGTTCATGGAGTAGAATTAAAATGTTTGTATTCCCCAAAGCAATCTATATATTTGATGTACTCTATCTCAAAATTCCAATAGTACTTTTTACAGAAATAGATTGTTTTCCTAAAATTAATATAGAACACAGAAGACTGCAAATAGTTAAATCCATCTTGAGAACAAGGCAGACATTATACTTTCTGATTTCAAAATGTACTGTGAAGTCATACCAAACAAAACAGCAAGATACTGGCATAGAAGGACATATAAACCAATGGAATAGGACAAAGAATTGAGAAATAAATCTTCACGTACAGAGTCAACTGATCTTTGACAAGGGTGGCAAGAAAATATGATGAGGAAAAGATAGTCTTTTTAACTAATGCTAATGAAAAAACTGGATACCCATGTGTAAAAATATAAAATTGGATCTTTATTTTATGCACAAAAATCAACAAAGAATACTTGAATGTAAAACTGGTAACTACAAAAGTATTAGAATAAAACAGGAAAACTCCATGGTATTGGGCTTGGCAATAGTTTCGTAGGTATGACATCACCACGAGTTAAGCAAGTGGGACCACATCTAACTGAAAGCCTTATGCACAGCTACAGGGGCAATCAATACAGTGATGAGGGGACATATGGAATAAGGGAAATATTTGCAAACCATACATCAAATAAGGAGTTAATCTTCCAAAACTCATACACAGATGATAGCCTGCTTAAAAAATAGGCTAAATACTTGATTAGATAGTCCTCCAAATAAGACACACAAATGACCAACGGGCAAATGAAAAAGTGCCCAGAATAGCCAGTTATGAGGGAATTGCAAATCACAACCACAATGAGATATCACCACACAGCCCTAAGAATGGCTATTACTTTTTACAAGGCAGCAGCATTATAACCAGTGTAATACAGATTACGCGAATAAATTGGAACACTTTCACACTGTTGGTGGCCTTGTAGCATGGTGCAGCTTTTATAGAAAACAGCATGTTCCTAAAAAATTAAAGATAGAAGGATTTCCAGTTCTGGGTACTTATAAAAATAATTAAAATCAAGATCTTGAAGCAAATATTAGCATTCCCATGTGCACTGAAGCACTATATGCAATACCCAAGTTAAGACAACCTAAATATCTATGGGCAGGTAACTAGATAGAGAAAATCTGTTATGTTGCACTTTTTCAGCCTTTAAGGAAAAGACTGTGCAATATGTAAAAACATGGGTGGATACTGAAGACTATGCTAAGTGAAGTGTGCCACTTAATAAAGACAAACACTGCTCAATTCCACCTATATATCTAAAATAATACAATTTATGGAATCAAAAGGTATAATGATGACTTTCAGTGGTTAGAGGAGAAGGAAATGGGGAGTTACTTATCAATGGTCATAAAGTTTTCATCACGCAGGATGAGCATACTCAAAATCTACAGCATTGTGTCTATAGTTAGCAATAATGTATTATAGCCTTAAAATTTTGTTAATAAGGTCTGCCTTATGATAAATATTCTCACCTCAATAAAATATACATAAGAAAACAACTACAAGACATTTAAGAGAGTGACTGTACTAGACAGAGAATGAAAGATATTTACAATGTACATATCAAAGAACTTTTGTGCAGAGTATGCAAAGATCTCCTACAAATAAGTATATAAAAACAGACAGCCATTTCTCAGGAGATGGAATAGTCCACGTGATCAACAATAGGTAAAAAAAATCCCCAGGTCCATTTTCTGTGAAGTAAATTGTAACTATGCTGTGACATATTTATAAACCAGCAGAATGGTTAACATTTAAAAGAAACTCTAAATACTGTACTAGTTTTTGGATGCTGGGGAGCAGATGAAACTCTTCTGAATTTTTGGTGGAAGAGTTAACTAGTAGAACATTTTGGAAAATTGACATTGTCTAGTAAAAGTAAACAATTATATATCTCATACTTTGGCAATTTGATTCCTAACCACACAGATTTAAATAAGGAACCAATTAACTGGCAAGAAAGTTTGTAATAGCATTCTTCAGACTATAGCTAAATAAAGTAGCCCGCATGTCATGCCCACAAACAGTAGAATAGATAAATTGTAGCGCCTTCACACAGTAAAATCCTATATAGCAATGGAAATGAATGAGTTAATGCTATGCACAAAGTATGGCTGTCATGAGTTATTAAGCAAATGAACTCAGAAACTGAAGAATAGACTACATTCCATTTATGCATTGTTAAAAAACAGGCAAAATTTAACTTTTAGTAATAGAAGGAACAATAGTAGTTACCTGGAGGAAGTGGGTAGTAATCTGGAGGAAGCACAAAGAAGACTTCTGGGGGTGCTAGCAATGTTTTATGTTCTGACGTGGTGGCAACACAGGGGCCTTCATTTTGGGGTTGGCAGAACTGAATTAGAATTCTGGATCATAGGATATATGATCCCAGCTTGCTAAACTTCTCCAAGTCTCAGTTCTTTACTTCCAGAGGTTGGACAATAAGATTCCATAAAGATTAATGCAATCACAGGTAGAACTCCTACCTGGGATCAGACATGAGCCAGAAGCTTCACAGACACTGGTCTCTCTCCTCACTTTGTGACTGTAAATGTACTGCCACACCTAGGCAGACAAGACACGATCCCTTGTCCCATTTCTCCCCATCACTCGGATACATCAGTGAAATGTTCTTTATGAAAGGGTTTATCCTGAAACAGGGTCATTTTCCCTATTGCGGACATCTATGCTATAGGGACACAGTCCATGCTCATCGAACAATAAAGTCAAATATCTGGCCTAGGCACCAAATCTGTCACCTTAGCATTGTTAGGCTGGACTGCAGGCTGTATGTGCCACATGTGTGTCTCAAAAGTTAGGAATCGTTTCTAGTTCCAGCTCTCCTGATGGGGAGGGGAGGGCCATGTGAGAGCAGTTGGGTGGCTGTCATTTTTCTTATTTAGTCCTTTGCCATAAAGGGTGAGGCAGTGGTGTGGAGGCTACCCCAAGCATTTGGCTGAATCTCAATGTTAAGGATTAGATTTTACCTCCCTGCCCTCTCCCTCAATTCCTCCTGGATCGGGTGTCTTGGCTTCCTGTCCTAAACTGTTGGAGGGTGGAGGCTGGGCAGCTGTGAAACATCTGCCACTGCATTCCACCTTCATTAGAGAGGTGGGCAAAGTGATATATGTGTGAATGTTCCAAATATTGTGAGTGTCTGTGTGTGCTTGTATAAAATTTCATTTTTAAGGCCCTTCATGGAGTCTCTGGGATGAAAGACAGCATGAAGTTGATGCTATCATTATTACATTGAGACCCTCGTATTGCTTTGGCATATATAATGTTTCCCAGGCATATAACGTTTTTCATTTAAAGAGGCAGCCTAGAGCACATTCCAGCTTGAAAGATTTTCCTTTCTGGATGGTGGTTTCCTCCTCCAACTGCTTGGGAAAATGTTGCCACTTTCTTTTTTTTTCACTCAAATGATTGACTTCCTTGAAAAGAGCATGCAGAGCTCTCGTAAAGATTTAATTTTTATGAGCTCTCTAATTCTTTCCGGAAAAAAAAGATCACTATGCAAAGTGCCCATGTTGGGCAAGGGACCCCTGTGGGAAGGCAGAGGCCAGGACCAAAGGCACTGAGATCCCTCCTGGTGCTGGCGCTGGTGCTAAGGCACTGCTGGCTGCAGAGCTCAGGGTCAGAGGAAAGAATGTAGCCCTTGGTAGAGTCTGTTTAAATTCTGGCTCCATCTCTTCTTAGCTGTGTGTCCTGGGGTATTTGACCTCATCACTAACATAAGTCTAGTGCCTGCTCTGCAGGACTAAATAAGGCAGTGTACACCAGTGGTTCTCAGCTTGGATAACTTTGCCCCCAGGAGACTTTGAGCACTTTTGTGACTGACAGGACTGACTGTGCGGGTGCTAGAGCATCCAGTGGTGGAAGCAAGAGTCATCACTCAACACCCTACAGAGTGCTTAAGACTCACTGCCAAGAATCAGTCGTCCTGCAGTGTAAGGAAACTGGTGTGTGATCACTTGGTGCTGACTAAGCTTCAGGGACTCTTTCCTCCCTCTCCCTTTTCTTTTGCTCAATGATTTCTTCCCAAGCACTCACCCTGCAGAGGACCTTGTTTCCTTTGTGAGTTCATGCTCCTTCCTCCCTTCTGTGATGCCTTTTGTTGTTGTTTGTTGGCTTTTGGGGGGTACTAGGGATTGATCTGAGAGCCTTTGTGCTGAGCTATATCCCCAGATATTTTGCTAAGTTTTTATTTTGAGACAAGGTCTCACTAAGTTGCTAATTGGCATGGGCTGGGTTCAAATTTTCAATCCTCCTGCCTCAGCCTCTCTGAGTGCTGGGAGTATAGGCATGTATCATCATGGCTGGATCCAGTCAGGTTATTTTAACCCTCTTCATTCCCAGAAAACCTCATATCCCATTTTTCCTTTCCTCTCACTCATAGCATATGACAAGTTTTCAGCAAAAATTGACATTTGACAAGAAACCATTCACTTTCCTGCTCCCAAATTCACTGACCTGCCTCATCTGTACCTTAGAGGCAGAACTGCTGCCTCTAAGGCAGTTACCCCTTTGGTCTTTGCCACAGGTGCCCTGACTTTGTTTAGGGGCTGAGAGGAGATACCTTCTTCTCAGGGAAGTGGGCCCAAGTCACTTCAGCCTAAAGGTGACAATTAAGTCCCAATTTTAGGTAATGTGCTATACTGAGAAGTTTTCTGAACTGCTTCTGTGAGATATTTTTCTTTAAGAGGGTGGTGCATGAAAAGTAAACCTGGACAGTGCCAAACACTTGCTTTCCAGTTATGCATTGTTCATGTAAAGATGTGAGGCTCAGAGCTGCTGCAGCCACCTTGTGACTATGTGACAAAGATAAATTGCAGGGTAGTTGATTCTGAGCACTGCCAACACTGGGTTGCTTAATTAATGGCAGCAGTAAAATTACCTCTTGACTTAAAGTTTGAGGTCAAGTCACAATCCTAGAGCATATATTATTATTTGAGCCTGAGTTTCTAACAGAATATCACACATTCTTTCATTCTTCTTCCAGTGAAATACTTCCTAAATCTTGTCTCATTCATCTCCCCAGAGACACTCGTCTATCATTTTTTTTCGTTCTGTTTTTTTTTCTTGTGAGTATTAAGACAAGCTGGAACCTGTCTTATCTTTTAAAAAAAATCATTCCCCAAAATGCCCACTTCTCATCCCCTTCCAGGGACTTCCCTGTATTTCATTTTAATTTTCCCAATTAGTAACTGGCAAGTTTTGCCTGAACTTGCTGGCAGACACTACAAGCACTTGCTGTCTCCTCCTCCCCATCTCTCACTTGCTTCAAAATCTAAACAACCTGGAATTCACTCCTACTACTCTGCTGATGCTTGCCAAAGCCACCCACATGTCTCCTTTCCCCTGTGTGACGCACACATCTCAAAGTGGGTCTCATTGTAGTACTCGGCACAATCCCTCTGCTCCACTCTGTTGCTGTCTCTCTTCCCTTAGCTTCAGAGCAAAGCCCTCTCTGGGAAGTTCCCTCTGTCTTCTTGGCTGGTTTTTCAGTCTATCATACTGAACTCCCTTCTTCTGCTATCTTGGGGGCCCCCTGGCTTCCTGTCTGGCTCAGGTCAACAGCACAGCAGGTTCTCGCTGTCCACGTATTTCCAATCTTTGTTTCCAACTCAGAACTTTTGCCATTTGGGAATTCATGTGCTCACCTGCTCTTGGACAACTCCACTCAACTGTCTCCTAGGAATCCAGTCTCAGCAAAGCAAACTAGACTCAACATTTTCTCAAAAACCTAGGGGCCAGTGGTCCCACCTTTGATTCATCTGCCTGAATCAGACACCTGGGAAATGCCATGGCCTCTTCTTCTTGCCTTTACTGCCATCATTTGTTTTAATAATTTTTTATTTTAAAGAGAATAAAAACAAGCAAAATAAAACAGAATAAAGTCAATCAAAACAAAACAGTGTGACACAGGATTTCAAAACAAGATAATAGGAAATCAACAATGGCTACCATAGTGCCTCTTGTCCTCAAAATAGGTGCCCAAACCATCAGACATAGTAAAATTAAACAAAACAGAACAGAATAGAATCAATAAAAAGAAAACAATGAATGTAATACAGGACTTCAAAACAAGATAATAGCAAATCCAACATGGCTACTATAATATATCTTGTTATCTTTGAAATAGCTTCCCATGCCATTAGATATCCTAAAATCAAACAAGGCAAAACAGAATAAAACCAAACCAAACAAAACAATGAAAATGATACAGGACTTTAAAACAAGATAATAGAGAATTAACAATGGCTACCACCTTCAGAAGGAGATCCCCAATAGATGCTATTGTGTATTGTTTTCCTCTAAATAGATGATCAGATTACCAGTTTTAAGCCTACAAAGTCAATGAAACACTAAACACTACAAGCACTAAGTTGTATTTTACTTCAATAGCTATCATCACAGGCTGTGTTTCTCCAGATCAGCCAGTCACTTAAGGGGAGGGAGTGGAGATCATGGCTCTTCTTGTCTCCCAGCCTGTGCACCAGAAGGGGCTGCTGTCTGGTTGTCCTCCCTGAAGCCCATGAATGGCACTGACTCACAGGAAGTGGCTGGGCTTCTTCTGCTGCCATCCTTTGTGAACATTGTGAGTGATACTCTGTCAACATCTCTGTGTTTCCTGTTCCCTCTCATTGCTTTCTGACTTTGTTTCTGTAAATTGTCTCTTAACTTGTCTCCCAGTTTCTCTATTTCTGTGCTTTCACCCATTCTGCTTTCTAACATGAAAATCTCACCACATGTGTGTCATTCTAAAACTGTAGGAAAACTATTGAAATGTGGCACAAACCCATCACTGTACCAAGGAGGCCTTGCCTTTGGGAGGCTGTGTCTTCAGATCATGTCTGCCTTTGCACTCTCCAAGGGGGTACAGGTCTCAGATTCACTTCTCCTTAGAACCTGCAGCCCAGCCCACCTGGATGACTCTGCTGGCTTTTGCAGTTTGTTACCTGCCTCCAATAAGCCTCATTCCTTGAGGATACTTCTTAAAGAGATGGGATCCCCATCACTGGGAGGATTTAAGCAGGTCTGGAGGGCTACTGGTGGGTAAGGCTTGGTCTCCAGGTAGGAGGCAGAATTCACATACAGGGTCAGGCTGTGTTTTCTAAGTTGATGGTTATGTTCTAGAAGTTCTATATGAGCTTTAATTGCTTAAATACCTCTCTGATGATCTTTGCTATGACTGGACTCCAAATTTGTTATTATTTATACTGTTTTAATTTTAAAAATAGATTTTGAAAAAAAAGTAATGCACATCTGCATTTACAATATAATCTCAATCATTTATTACATAAAAATAAAAACATGTAAAGTATGACATGGGTACCAGTGCCATGTGTGGGATGCTGCCACCACGGGACAGCCAAACCCTAGCCTTTTCCTGTGAGTCAGTGCAATTTGCAGACTGTGGGGGAGGAGAACAAGAAATCAACAAGAAGCAAGCCCCTCCTGCAAGCCAGTACCATGCACAGGCTGCCGCTGCCAGGGGACCACCAGGCCCTAGTCCCTTCTGGAGCATGGGCTGGGAAACAAGAGGAGCCAACCACCCCCTTCACTCCCCATAAGCAACCTGCTGATCCAGAGAAACACACTCTGTGACAATAGCTATTGAGGTGAAATGCAATTTGATGCTTGTGATGTTTGATGTTTCACTGACTTTGCAGTTCTAGGGATGGTAGTCTGATCATCTATTCAAAGGATCATGGTACACAATGTAGCATCTATGGGGGATCTCCTTCTGAAGGTGGTAGCCATTGTTAACTCCCTATTATCTTGTTTTGAAGTCCTGTATCATTTTCATTGTTTTGTTGGGTTGGATTTTATTCTGTTTTGTTTGATTTTGTTATGTCCGATGGCATGGGCAGCTATTTCAAGGATAGCAAGACATATTTTGGTAGCCATTTTGGATTTACTATTATCTTGTTTTGAAATCCTTTATTGCATTCATTGTTTTGTTTTTGCTGGTTCTACTCTGTTCTGTTTTGAGTTTTACTATGTCTGAAGGTATCTATAGCTGTTTTGATGATAACAAGAGGCATTATGGTAACCATTGTTGATTTCATATTGTTTTAAAGTCCTATGTCACACTGGTTTGTTATGATTGGCTTTGTTCTATTTTATTTTGCTTATTTTTATTCTCTTTAAAAAAATTAAAAAAGAGAATGACACGGATACCATTATTTGTGTAAAAAGATACACTAATATTAGGTGTGGTGGTTCATGTCTAGAATCAATATCTAGAATTACTTGGGAGGCCAACGCAAGAGGATTGCAAATTGCAGACCAGGCTGGGCAAATTGGCAAGACCTTGCCACAAATTAAAATTTTTTTAAATGGTTAGCAATGTAACTGAGCAGTAGAGCACTTCCCCAACATATGCAAGGCCCTGGGTTCAATCCCCAGAATTGAAAAGCAACAGCAAAAAAGGTACATTTATATTTATACTTATTTGTTCATCCATAGACATACATTTATTCCCTTCATACATAAACTCTTTTTGCCAGAAATATCAAATGAGCTGATAATACTGGTTGTCTCTGGATTGGGATGCTGATAGATTGGAGCTCATAGTGTTACTTATTACAAAAAAAGTGAAAGTCATTTTAAAAAATCAGCCTAACTTGCATAACTATTTTGTAATTTAGAATGTATGCTATGAAAAATCGATGTAAGTAGTAAATGCTTGTCTTTATTTTTCTATGTTTTCTAAAATTCCAAGAGGGAGCATCTACACAGCATTTGATTTTAGAAGAGGGTTAAATGGCACTCCTGGATGTGGGGAATAAAGCAGGCTGCTGTTTGAGGTGGGAGGAAGCAGCAGGAACAGCACACGGATGTGGAGAGTGGAGGATGACCAGGGTGTTGATCCAGAAGGGTGTGTCAGCCTGTTGGGAAAAGCGTGGGTCGGGGCAGAGGGAGGTTAACTGAAGTTCCTGGCTTGAAGGTGCAGGGCCAGGCGAGAGTGTAGTCAGGAGCGGTCACAGAGACTGAGAGCAGGGGGGAGCTGGAGCACCCTGGGCAGACAGCAAAACTGAGGCAGAGAGTGGCAATAGTGTGCCAAGGATCATCAAGGTCACTGAGTTGCACAACCTTGGGAGACACATTCCCTTTATATTCTGAAAACCCAAACACAGGGTTTCTTGAGTGGGGCCTGGAGCTGGGCAAAAGGAGGACAGCCAGGCTCTGACAGCTGACGCGCAGCATGAGAGCCGAGGATGGGCTGGGAGGAGGTTTGGGTTCAGGATGGGCCTTGCACTGAGGTAGGATAGGAATTGTGGGGGACAGATAGCCGATCTGGGAAAATCTGTCTTGGGTGGTGATGTGACCCTTCTGCAGCAGGTTTGCTGGCTGTTTTCCCGATCTGTACCGTGAGAACAACGTGCCTAGCAAATGTCACTGCGTGACCAGCCCCTTCCAGGGGTGCCAAGCATGTCAAGACTTAGGACAGGTTGGCTGCAGTGGAGGTGGGACTGGAGCACATTGGTGGCCACAGGATACTTGCGTGCATTGTACATGACCTGAGGCACATGGTCATGGAGAAAAGCCCTGAGTAACTGGAGCAGTCGAAGTAGAGGAAAGACCCAAGTTCCCTGGAGATAGAGATGACTGAAGTGAGAGATCTGTGGAACATAGGACGACTTCTAAAAATTGATTTATCACTTCTGTGTATGATACCCTAATGGAAAAGGTTGTGGGCAGCAGGAGGGAAGTGAATATAGTAATCATTTTCCTTTTCCTAGTGGTTCATAGAAAGGGGACCTATTAAGTGAAATTTAGTAAAATGAACTTGGCCTTCCACCCTGACCTGCAGCGTTGAACCTATACTATTGGACATTCCAGTTAATACAAAGCATTTCTTCCAGATAGCCTTATCTGTCTCCTTGGAAACGAAGTTAAGGCCTCTTAGAAACCTTGAAGTTGAGGTTCTAAAAGTAGTATTTTCCAGAGTTTGGAAAATCTAACACCATTTCTTTCTTGGTTTTGTGATATATCTGAGACAGGTGTTGCTTTCTCTTTTCAGACTAGGCAACAAGACACTCTTTCCTTCCCCCTAATTTCTCTCAGAAGAAAGTGACATTTGCCTATACAGTTCTATTTTTTTCCTTTTGGTTTTTAATTATAAAAAGCTTCTAGCAGCTGATTTATTATATAGGGAACAAATTGTGTCTTTGAGACCCACTGCACGGTAATTACTTGAGTTAGCACTGCAGATATCTACGCAGGGGCCAGCAGTCAATTTTGACTCAGAATAGATAATACACGAACTGCTATTAAGTTTAATGTAGATTAATGTGAGTTGCTTCCCTTTGCACGTATGTATGCAGGTACCAATAATTAAGATTAATTTCCACTAGATAGAATGGCCTTCGTTGTGCACAGTGCCAGAAAATGCTCCTTTAATAGCTGTTAATTGGATATATTTGCTTTGATGGTGAAATCCTGATTAGTCGTGTTACCCTGAAAACTCCCCTCCTTGCTTCCCCCACCCACTCTCACATGCTACTGAGGGGAAAAAGATTGACAGTGGCAGAATCAGAGCTTTGGAGGTGAAGGACTCTTTCACACCCTCATATCTAAGCCCAAGCTGTGCGCTCTGTTTTTCAGTGAATCAATCTTTGCTGCTTCCATTTCCTGAGCACCTACTATGTGCCAGGTGCTTTATTTCCATGTTTCTTCTTAATGACAGCCCTGAGGTGAAAATTATCATTTTGCTTATACAAGCAAAAAAACTAAGGTTCAACAGAGTTAAGGCATTTGCCCAAGGCTGTAAACTAGGAATCCGAATGGGGATTCCAGTCTTACATTTTTTGAATAAATACAGAAGAAATTGCCACACCATTATCTTATCAGCACTGTTGTCATTTTCCATTTGCCTCTGCAGGTCTCACAGCCTAAACTGAAGCTCCTTCTCCCTTACCTTCTCTGGATCTCTCTTTGTTATTATTTCCCCTCCTCCCCTTCCTGAACATTTCACGGCCAATTAGAGAGAAGAACGAGTCAAAAGCCCAGTCATTTCTTCAATAGGTCCAAAAGGCTTGTTTACATAAGGAAAAGATGTGAGAAACTAATAGTTCTAAGGAGATATTTTGCTTTTCCCTAGAGGTAATACTTTTCCCATTTTCTTTAGACAGTGGAAACTTCCTTTCTTATATCCTCATGTACTTCAAGTTATGAATGTTGAGTCTCCTTTGTACATAATGCATGGAACAGAAGTGTTTGTATTGGGACTATTTTGAGATTTGGGAGTATTCACATATATCTAATGAGACACTATGGGGATAGGATCCAAGTCTAAACATGACGTTCATTTATGTTTCAGTTACATCTCATATACCTATGCCAAGGGTAATCATATACACTGGTTTTAGACAACTGTGTTTTGACTGTGACTGGTCATACAAGGTCAGATGTGGCATTTCCCACTGTCATGGCATGTCTGCATGCAGAAAGTTTCAGATTCTGGAACATTTTGGATTTTCAGATTAGGTGTGCTCCACTAGTATAGGTAATCTTATAAAAAGCAAAATCTGTGGCAAGTGTGAGCCATAGCCAGCTACTATTGACTAGATTCAGTGCTAATCACTGAGCATTCTGGTATACCCTGTTGTACTCTGAAGTCCTTTCCCTAGAAAATTAGGGGTTCTATATCAGAATTACCTTCCAGCAACAGCTTCTCATGGTCTGAGGAGGTCGCTCACCTACGAGGCCCTGCTGCAGAGCAGAGGGTCCCCTGGTCATGCGCTCCCACCACACTCCCTCCTTCCTCACCATTAGATGGTGATTTCAGCATAGCTCCTAAGTCCTCCCTAGGCAAAAGCTGGTGCAGGAGCATGTGAAAGGGAAGAAGTGAAACGTGGAGATCCTGGGTTCCTGTGGGGTTTTGCGTTGAAAGAAGAGATTCAAGTCTTATGTCCCTTCTAAACAATGTCCTGCATGATAACTGGCCCCTTTCATTACCAGTTGACTATTGACACTGGATAATAGAGCATAATCTTGGGAGTAAGACAAGTAGATATAATAATTGTTATATCTTAATCAGACCTAGATTCCCCCTCCAGAACTCTATGTAAATCTAACTCTATTATGGTTGTAAGTCGAATATGTTAGACTATATTTTTTTCTGATAAAAGTATAAACACGTGTTTAGTAAGTGTGGCTATGGAGTACAAGTGAGACTTCATTGTTCTTCATGGCATTTCTTTCATTTTCAAACATTAGTAGAGTGTTAGGAGGAGACTTACTAAGTCCTGCACAGCCTCAGTTTTCCATCTGAAAGGGGGACAATTAAACCTATCTTACAGAAATTTTCTATGGGAATTAAATGGAATAGGGTCACAAACCACAGATACGATGCCCAGGACATGATAACTGTGGAAGTCAAAGTATCATTATTAGGAAGGAGAATAATTTATGAAGAAGCAAATGTCATGACCCCCTGAATGGGCTTTAATTGCAGCAAGATAGGTTGAACTGAATTCAGAAAAGAAAATTCTTGAGGATATATACTGTTTAACTTTGGTAAAAAGAGTGAGACAATATCTCCTAGAAATGGGCCTTCTCAGGCCTACCCAGATGGGGCGAGAGAAAAGAGATTAGTGGCTTTCAAACCTCAATTGCATGTGATTGATTTTACTATGGTGAGATGGCAGACGTGTGCCGCACAGGTGGGTGTGTCTTGGCTGACCTCGTGTGGGCCCAGTCTGTCCTGGTCAAGGATGTACTTGTGCATTGAACATGATATGCATACACAGACCTGACTTTTTCTAAAGAGCCTGGACAGAGATCATTCTTCCTAACAAGGCCACATGTACAAGAAGAAACTTGTATGCACCCAAGTTTTGCTGCACTCTGGATTCAATGGTCTGAAACCAATCAAGGAACCTGGCAAGAGTTGGCATTTTGATAACGTTACATGTATTCCTGAAAGGAGTGGAACTTGCAGGAGCAGGACCTGAGTGAAGCTCACGGGATGCACCTCAGTGCCCAGGGGTAAGCACAGAGGTGAGTAACTGGGACGAACGGGCCCTTGTGAATGGCTACTCTGTGGTGAATGAATGACCAGTATATGATCATGGATTTAACTCCACATTTGGAACATGTGAATAGTGGGAACAGTGGGAACATGTGAGAGACCATGGCGTGTCTTGAGATGCTAGCATGGATATGAGCTGCCCGCCCAGGGCTTTTGATGATGTCTGGAGCATTTGTGAAGGTGGTGACAGCTGCCTCAAAAGCTACTCATAGCCTGGGCTTTAGTTCATTTCATTATCAAGATCATTGTCCTGACCCAAGGTACAGACCAGCATTCAGGCTTTCGGGAATTTAAGATGGGAGTGTGAGTGGGTGGAAGGATAGGTGGAGGGGAGATGAAGACACAACAAAGAAGGAAAAAGAAGGAAGATATGGATAGACAAGACTGGATTGTATAATTGAATCAGAAGTGCCCTGAGAAGTTCTCACTTTCATGCTCAAAAATAGTCATGTGGAGATAGCGAAGATCCAGAAAGCAATGAGAAAAGGGCAGGTTCATGAAAGAAAAACAAAACAACAAACATAAATCAAAAGAGCTCATTCCCACACTCAATGTGAGATGGGATGTGCTCATGGCCAATATATGGAGACATGCATAAGACAGCTCAGGGATAGTCTCAGATCTCTTGCATTCTTGAATCAAAATGCTTCAAGAAGGTAGTTTTAATACAAATGAAAAGGAACATTTCTTTTCATTCTATTAAATTATTATATGGAACATAAGGTGCTTATGGATTGGAATTATGACTGGGACTAATAGGCAGAATTTACACAGAAGCCTAGCAGGAAATGTATCATTAGGAGACTGTCCAGTGATGAGGCAGGTCTTTTTGAGACATCTTGTCCAGTGACAGGTAATGAAAATAATTTCTGCATTGGATCAATGGTTGGACCAAAGATCTCTCTTTCATTCTTCTTTTTTAATTCCTACATTTGTCTTTCTAGAATCACAAGTTTAGAAAAATTTTCATGCAGCAGATCTTATGTATTCTTACTGAAATATGATATAAAACATTTATGGGGTAAAGTTGTGAAGGAATGAAGGGAAGAAGGAAAGGGCATTAACCTGTGTTGTGCTTGGGCCTGTGCTAAAATTTATAATTTTTTTTTAATCCTCATAATTACCCTGTGAGGTAGGTACAGTAAGCCTCAATGTTAGAGATGAGGAAGTAGATGCTAAGAGAAGGTAAATATCTTACCTGGAGTGACACCGTTAGTAGCACCATGGGGTGTTTTGCCTGTAATTAGTAAAACCTAATCAAGCTCTCTCTGCCATGCCACTTACATCCCAAGTTCCCTAGCCTTGTATTTCCCTGGGTGCTGGTATCCAGCAAGACTCTGGCAGCAGAACTCTTAAGTCTGAAGTGGTGCTATTTTCCTTATGTTCTGTTGTTGCCTACAGAATGCTCACCCTTTAGGCAAGGTTGCCTAATGATTAGTGAACTGGAATGGATAGAAGTATCCATTGGCCATTTTCTGGCTTTACTCAAATGCAAAATGAGTATAAATTTTTCCCAATCATCTAAGTCAACAAATACATTATCAAAATAACAAAAATTATAAATGTATAGCACTGTATTACTTAGAATTTTTGGTGCAACATTTTGATCCACAAGTCAAAACACAAGATTCTTGTCTCAGGGACAGTTTTTGTTTTTCTGTGCTTTAGTTGCTTTATTTTCAAAGAAAAAGAAGAAAAGGTGAATTTATGTCTGAAAGTTTTTCATGTTATATATAATATTTCAATACACATTATGTATACATATACTAATATTTAGATCAATATTTTCTTTTCCACACTAACAAGAGTAACAATGAGATACTTAGTCAATAATCCATAAACAAAACTATTGTTTGGCTCTGGAGTGCTCTTTTCATAGATTTACTTAAAATAATAATAAATCAAAATTTTACTTTACGGTAACATCCTGCCCGATTGACTAGTGCAAGTCTGAAATCTAGGAACACTGAAAGAAACCTACTTGAGTTGAAATAAAATTGTTTGCAGAGTCTTGGCCACAGCGCATATTTCTGCTGTCTTCAGACAGGCCTGGATTGAGTCCCAACTCTCACATTCCCTGACAAGAGCCATCTTAGGCAATTAACTTACCTTTTCTGAGCCTCAGTTTCCTCAATGGAAAGCAGGGATGACAGAATCTGTCTTGCAGGATTGTTGAGGGTGGGAATTGTGCATATGTAGTGCCTGGCTTAGGTTGTCATTCCACTGTCACCACATTGTCAATCAGGCCCTCGTAGCCACGCACTCCTCGGCTTTCATGGTTGGCAGTGGCTCCTCTCTCCGGTCAGTGTGCTGACCAGGAGAACCAAAAGGCAGTTGCCATTCTTGGAGTGAGAGGAACAACTGTCTTGACTGTACAAATCAAAGTCTCTGAAATGCGCCTCTGGAAAATCCATTCCCCATTTGCTTTTAACCATGCCTGGGGGTTCAGGGGATTTCCCTCTGCCTCTCTAAATAGCCCCACCCCAGAGCTTCATCCTACTCTGCTACAGTAGCTAGGATTCCTGGAGCACCCTGCCAGCAAGCTGTACAGCTGGGATAGGGTTAAAACCAACATTTGCAGATAAAGAGGTAAACATATTTACATTCCTCTCTTCACACTTTATGCATATGTCATGCAGTGAATAGTTTTAGAGGTCTGTTTGTACTATCTCTCCAGAATTTTTACAGTCTGGAGGACACAAAATCTCTATAAAGTGACTTATTGAAATAGAAGCAGATTGGTAAAACCGTTTCCCTCTTATGAACTGTGAAGAATGATCCTCTAAATGAAATCAGGAAGGAACTGGACAGAATCTTGTTTAATGGTCTGACAAAATGAATCACAATGATTCCAGACATCCATCACTGCTAAAAGGGGACCACAAATGATCTGTGAACCACTATATATTGATTACCCATGTAGTACAAGTGTCGGATTTAATGTTCACACACCATAGAGAGGCGGCAGGGACAGATGGTGCCTTAACTCTTCTTTGATAGATTTTAATGGTGAAATATTGATTTCTATTTGGCCAAGGCCTGCTGTTAGGGGCCAAAGTCATTTGTTGGGTATTGCCGGACACCCAGTTGGCCCGGCGTAATCAATCATTTTTGGCAAGGCAGGTGAAAATCCGGAGAGAAGCACCTTGGAACCCAAGCTCAAGATGATGTTTCTGAGTCCAGCCGCCGAGGAGGGGGGTCGAGACAGGAGAGGGAGAGAGAGAGACAGAGACAGAGACAGAGAGAGGGAGAGAGAGAGAGAGAGAGAGAGAGCGAGAACTCTTGGAGACCGGGCTTTGTAAGGAATTATTAATGATAAGACATGTTTACTGAGGAGAGTCGCAGCGAATCAGAGCTGACATGAAATAGTCTGGGAGCTTCGCAGAGAAAATGAGCCTCTTGCTAAGAGGGACTATATTTTATTTAAACATCCTTCTAAGGCTGAAAACTCAGGTAATCTGTTGTGTTACAAGCCACTGGCTGTTCTTGCCATCCAGAGAGATAACACTGAGGCGCTAATAGGAACACATCAATCACAATCAGGCTGCAATTCCAGTGGTGTCTGGTCCTCCCAGCTCCTCTTTAAGCTCCTTAATAATGGTGATAACATAGTTCGGGGGCTGTGGGGGACTCTCCCCTCTGAGGGTCATATTCATAAAGTGAAGAGCTTGCCAAGTCAGCACCTACATGCCAGGGGGACCCATGTGCAGGGAGAGAAGGGAGATCGGGGACCAGCTGGGGAGGGCTGGAATCCAGCAGGAAAATTTTCTGTCATCTGTTGGTCCCTGGGTTATGTGATGTCATTCCTGCCTCCTTCCTAAGAAGGGGGAGTAAGTGTGTGTGTGTCATGTAATTACCAAGTAACAAGACTCATTTTCTTGGGCAGCTTATAAGTTGACTCTGAAGGCTATTTCCCATGTGGAGCCCTCCACATGTTTGGGGTGATGCAACCTTATGGAAATAAGCATGTAGCTTCAGACAGACTCTGGGGGTGAGGAGAATCAGGCAGGTGGGGAGGGTGATAGGATGGGGGAATCCTTGTGCCCTGTGCAGTTCAGTGTCAGCCTCTCACCTTCCACCCACAAGGTTAAGCATCTCCCTTGCAAGCCGTGAACTACTTGAGAATGGCTGCTGTCTCTAGGCCCCTAGCCATGGCCCAAGTTCTCACAAGATACTGTGAGTATGGTTGAATATACAGCAGGCAGGTGTCCGTGTCGAAGTTAGTCATACTGCTCCACACCTTTTGCGTATTCATACAAATTATGTGTGTGACGTGCGTGTAAGTGTCCGCATTCATAAAGCGAGGCACTAACCTTATAAAGACATGTGACACACTGCATGTTTCTTTGTGTGATTTACTTTTTATGAGACAGCCTAGCATAGTGGGTGACAGCTTGGACTGTAGAACCAGAACGCTTGGATTTGAATACTGGCATGACCACTTGTTAAAGGATGACTAGAAAGTTTTGTTGACTCTTTGTTCCTCTGTTATCTCAGTTATGTGGACTGAGGATAATAATAATCCTGATATTTTGAGGTCTAAATGGGTTTGTAAATGTGAAGCATTTATAACAGTACCTTGCCTGTATACATTCTGTATTTTATTTTTTGGCTTAAATTATATATTTGCCACAATATTATGCCCAAAATATACCTGAATGAAAGCATACACATGCATGGAAAGTCTTTATGTTGTTGCTATTAGAAACCCCCAAAATATCTACCTTGTTCCCCGTGGTTTAGCCAACCTTCACTTTGAATAATAGGTTCATTTTGATGGTGGTTCAGTGAGGTAGCACATATTTTGATCTACTGGAAATTTTTGTACTGTGGTGTGATTTCATATTGGGACCTCAGTGGGTCTGTACCTAGCTGAATATGTTTATTTCCTGAAAACTGTGTCCAGGGATGTGCATCTGGCAACGTAAGTGTGTGTACAGGCGCGCACATACAAAAGGCACTGCCGGGCAGGAGGAGCTCAGCTTTTGGACCGCCCAGCTGTGCAACCATCCCCCAGATGTGAGCGTGCAGGAGGAAGATTCCGCTTAGATTATCTTGCTTACCTAATGATTTTTGCTTCACTGCTCTGCTCGATTGTGTTCACCAGGACGGCAGGCTATTAAAATGTCAAGGCACATTGAATTGTTGTTATCCAGGAGAGAGACCTTTCCAATCAACCTGTGTTGTGGGGGTTGCATAAACTCGGAGAAGGCGATTGGAGAGACACTTTATGGCTTTTTTTTTTTTCCATAGATGGAGGTGAGCAGGGAGGCTGAGAAAGGCCACTGAGAGAGGGAGAGGTAGGGCAGGAGCTGGAGTTACGGCTGCCGAATGCGCTAATTAAAATGCCATTTCTCAACAGGTATTGGTGGCTCCTTGCCTTTGCTTTTATGGGTGACTGCAAGATG